>OY740775.1:57879656-58187468 GCA_963513935.1 Aphrophora alni | reverse complement strand
ACTCATAATCTGGCGATAGCTGCTCTAAAACACAAAATTACGAGAAATAATCAAAATATAGAATCGGGTTTTCTCCTTTTGGTAAGAATCGATAAAAAAACTACTGGTTGCCAGAGTCATAGAATTACATCGAAATGGGGGGGGGGAGGTAAAATCGGAAAAAAATCGATTAAATTGTTCGTATTTTTTGTTGTTCTGTGATTTTCGCTAAACTAATTTTGCGAATAAAACGTGTTGATGAAACTCAGTTTATACAAAAGGGTGAGGTACAGATAAAACACTTAATAAGAACCAAATATTCAAAATCCCAGAAAAAATTGTTTACCAATTTCCACAACTTTTTTTTGAGGGGATTAGGGGAGAAATAACGTTTGATCTTATATATTCTTTGTTCTGAGTTATCAATCAATGGTGATGTATTTGAAAGAAGGTAACCAAATTTCAATCAAAGATAAATTGCTTAAAATGGGCAATCAAATTATTATTTTCTTATTACCAGTGGTATAGTTTATAGAATCGAATAAATGTGCCAGAATTCAAAGATATAAGTAGGATTTAAGTCTCTAACACTTAGTTAAACAATTGTTAATTCTCTAGGCAATAAAAATGGAGTACATATTTATTTAAAACAATTGTTGAAGTTAAGGGCCATGTTCTGAGTTATCTTATTTGTAAGATTTATTTACATCCATTTGAAAAGTTTTCCACATTTGAAACCTTTTGTTGGTATCTTAACTGATCTGCACAATATTTTGGTTTTTCATTTGACGCTTAAAATTGCCCAATAGTCATCAAAATTGTTATTCTGTTATTACTGGTGGTAGCGTGCACAGTAGGTCTAGATTATATGTGCTGAATTTAAAAATAACTTTTAAGTACCTATTTCAAAATTGTTAATTCTGTAAGCTCTAAAACAAATTTTTTTTTAAAAAACAAACTAAACTGATAAAATATAAGTGCGGAATTTTAAAATTATAAATCGGTTCTTAGTATAAAAAACTTCGTTGCACAACAAATTTTGTAAATTAAAAAATTTCGAATTTTACATTTTATTTTTAAAATTGTCAAAATACTTGTTTTGCTCTGAATCATCATACAAATACCATCCTATTTTGAAGAAGTTACCAAATTGGTGGACTCTAAACACTCTCATTTTTTGTGGAAAAAATTTGGGTATTTTGTTTATAGACCATGTATTTTATAAAAAAAAAATAATAATAATAAAAAGAAGATTTTTAAAGCATATACTATACTTTAAGAAAATGTTAAATTAATTGTAAAACACAATTTGAATCATTTACCTAATAATAACCTATAAAAATTTATATTCTAAATAAATTAACTAAAAGGACCTATCTTATTAATAAGGTATGCTAATTTATTTCTTGACCTTCCTAATTAACAAACAATAATTTTAATTTACACCAAATACAATTTTGGACAACAGTCTAAAATACTCACAAAATTAATTTTGCCCATCTTCCGGGTGTATCCTTCAAATAATTTCGACATCAATCTTATCCATTCCCACTCTGTTCACAATTAGAAAAAACTCACTTCACTTCACTAAAAAAAAAAACCGCGAGAATATGTGCATACAAGGAACAAACACACTCTCAGTAACAAGTCTGGCGATGAAATGTCACAAACAATCTGTACTACCAAGACAGGTGAAACAGCGCACCTGGCGGCAAGGTAGGAAACTATACTATGACCCACATCTTCCCTGAGTAAACAGATACGATGAAATTAACGTATGTTGTTAAAGAATGTAATTTTGTATGTGATGTAAGTACATAGATGTGCTGTGTTATTTATGTGCATATTTGATGTGCTTCGGTGAGTACAGGGAGTTTCGTCGTCTGCAACACGACAATTGTTACTGGAGGTCGTTTGTAACCATCGAAGTTTGAACATCGTGCCTCCATACAAGAATTTTAATTTTTTTTTACACATATTTCCCGAACCAGTTTTTTTAAATGGGGACTAATGCGTTTTGTTTAAGTCCTTAGGGGCTACAATTTAGAAAATTTGATTACGATCATTTGAACCGGATTTTGATATTTAAGAAAATCGTCATTATGAATTTTGATCTTATGACAGATACTCTCCCTATTTTTAAGTTATGAAAAAAATATTTGGAGCGAAATATGGCTATTTTGAAAACAACAATAATATTTATTTATTTTTGTTAAAAGGTGAAAAACCTGGAAATTATCATCGACTTAAAAAATAATAATAATAATATAAAAACCACAAAATACAGACCTTTAGCCCTCGATTACTCTAAAATCCCCTGGGTCGGTAGATAACAAGATTTGGACAAGGGAGACCTGATACACAAGATAAAGAAATAGATCTAACTCAAGATTACAGGAGGAAAGGTGTAGATCAAGCTAGCACACCCCCAATTAGGGTTCTAGTTAGGAATTGCCACAACCATACTCACTGTAAGTGTCCCTCCTAAAAGACAAAATGATATAAATTCCTAGACAATTACTCTATTCTGACTTGATATCTGAACCTGTTCAGTAGAAATTGTATTTTTCGATTAAAAAATAGACAGACAGGCAAAATAATAATAATAATAATGTTCTATATTTTATAATGAGGAGGTTACAAAATTCTTATTGACAAGCATTAAGACGATGTTTTTTTCCCGTCTGTCGGTTGGTAGACTATAGCTTTTCTTACTGTATCATCTTACTAGCTATATGGGTTACATGCAAAATGTCTCAGACAGGCATAAGACAATGTTCATTAAATTTTTGTTTCCGTGCATTTTATCTGAACGTATCTCAGCCTAATCATAATCACTAATCTGCCTGAATCACACTGGACACTGTATCAGTGTCCTGATTACAAGTTTATATTATACTGATTACAAGTTTGCTGAAAATCAACTTTAAAAATGCAACTGTAACAAAAAACTAAACATTCATTACACCAAAACACAGCATAAAGACTAATCAGAATTGCCAACCTATTAAAACACGAGTTCAAGATTGTTTAAACTACAGGGCAACCTTAAACCCGTTTTAAGATTATATTTTGTTAGCGCAAACGGACCTTAGAGAGGGATCAAAAGTTCGATTAAGCTTATGTACTGTTTTAAATGAAACTACTAAATACTTCACCATTTGTGTTTATCTAAATTATATGTATAAATAAATATTGAGCTTGACTTGTGAGATAATATTATGTAGAACAAAAACTCGAACACAAGATCTCACAAAAACTAAGTTACGTTTATTCAATCAAACGCGATTCAACGACAAACTCTCCATCCTCAGTTACACATGAGCTACAATAACAAAACTAACTATAACTCACAGTTCAGTTATAGTTTTGTTATTGTAGCTCATGTATCACTGAGGATGGCGAATTTGTCGTTGAATCGCGTTTGATTGAATAAACGTAGTTTTTGTGAGATCTTGTGTTCGAGTTTTTGTTCTACCTAAATTATAAGGTTAAAATTACATTTAACGACAACAATTCAAAAGTCGGCTAACGAAACTACTGAAAATCGACCCATCCCAGTAGATTGTGGAAGTACGGTCATTTTAAAATTGTATTTGTAAATTTAAATCGGCATTTTGCTAGTATGTTTGTTATGCAGTTATCTTCAAACACGTTTATAAATTACTATAAATTTGGAATAAAATTGTTTGCAAGAAGGTAGGACCGACTTATGTACAAGATTGTTTTCTACAGCGTGAGCCAGTGAAACCTGGTGGTTTTCGAAATAATTGTAAGTAGTCAATTTTCAAGTAGGATTGGAAATGAAGGAAATCAAGCGTCGATCTTCTTTTTACTTATCCAGCTTTTGAGCAAAGTTTACCATCACTCTTTGTAACATGTATGAAATTTTCATTCAATGATGTTCTTTAGTTCACCAACAGTACAGTACCCTCAGACTAGGAGTGTGTCAGGTGTAATGGGCGTGTCCTCCCTTCTACTTGTTTCCCTAACCTGACTTGACGGTACAACCCATTCCAAGAAAACTAGATACACAAATTACTACTTAGCTACATTTAATTCTTAAAGTTTAAGTACAAGTTAATTTTTAAAAGTTTAATTTTGTAAACGTTTTATTCTAATTTACACCGATAAAAGAAACAAAAGTAGGGTAAGCGTTCACACAGAAGCATTTGAGGTTTTTTTTTTTTTATTGGTGGTGTACCGCTGAAAGCAAACGCACCAAACGAAGTGTGGAGGCTTATCATGATAAACACGGTCCTTAAGATACCCTCACAAAAAACGTCACGCAGAGGAAGATCTGTGAAGGGGCGGGACGGAGGGGGGACAGTAAACATGACCTCCTTTGGTGATGACTTTACCCTGGAAAAACCGCCTTATTTCTCCCATAGACTAGTTTGAAGTGTGAGCTGTAGCTCTATCTTGTTGAAACCACGCTGCTCCATGAGCTACCCGATTGCGACGTAATTCAGAGATAAGGAATTCACGAACCATATCAACTCAACGCTCCGACTCCATGGAAAAAATACGGGCCTTACACAACAATTTTCGCCTTCGCGCCCAAACGGTAACGTATACAGCGGGTGTTAGTGTAACTAATGAAGGTTGTTCTGTGACCAATAACGACAGTTCTGTTTGTTGAGATGTCCATTCGATTGAAAATTTCCTTCATCTGACGTCAGAATTAAGATTCCAGGGTCGTTTTACATCATTCGTAACAATATGAGGAAAAATTCAATTCTTCTCACAAATACTCCGGGTAACTGTTCCTGGACAATAGTGATCTTGTAGGGATGGAAGTTTAAATCTGGTAAAACCTGGAGCATAGAAGTGTTTGACCCCCTTAAAGCCTGAACGTGTTTCCATGCAGGTTTAAGGCTCTGTTCAATCGCATTCCGTACGGCTTCTACGGTTTCCAAAGTTTTCATTCTTCTTTCGAAGCCTCCCAATCATTGGTACGGAAGTTATGATCCCATAACAGTATCGCTCCACGAGGTAGGATGCTGGAATCCTGAGGACAGATCCGCTGAGTGAGGATCACAGATTCGTTGTTTTTAATAAAGTTCTCACGACGTTGAGGAATCCAACGCTCCATCATAACTAAAATTCCGTTTATGAAACTTGTATAAAATTCATCATTGAAATAGAGTAAAATATTAACAGTAGTCGAATTGTTTACGATTCCAACGAGAAGTCATATCTTCTTTTCACTATTATAAGTGAGGCTTGTATTGTTATTGCAGGCTTTGTATGCTTTTTTTTTATTTCTGAGGGATGTGCTACACAATTAACATTTTATAATTTGGTAGTTTTTCGTTTCAGAACATTTTAAAAACAAATCTTTAAAATAGAGGGAATTTAAGTAAATTTATTGAGTTGATTTAAAATGGAAGTTTCATTATTCATTGTTAAGAAAAGTTAAATGATAGCTACGCAATTTCAGTCTTCGGTGCTAAAAATATATCAAAATATTTTCAATTCACTTTAAAAATTTAAATTACTAACGTAAATTCAACTATTTATAATCATGTAATAGTTTAAAGAAATTTAGTTGTCTCTTGTTTTTTGGGAAGCTGTACACAATTTTTTACTTGTTTTCGTGTAACCTTAAAATTAAAATTTTGATTAAGGTATAAAAAAGTATTTTTTCAATTTGCTAGTTTTACGAACTTTGAAAAACGCGCCAATAATATCTGTCATTCCCTGAAAATGCCGAATCAAAATATGAATTATTTTGTTGAAATACAAAAGTTATTAACATAAACCAATGTATAAAATGGTGCAAACAAAATTCTATTGTTTGGAACCCATGAACAAAAATCAATGTAAAAATCGACCATTGAAAATATTGACTGTTAAAAAAGTCAGTATCAAAATTAAAAAACTTTTTTTCTTTTTTTTTAATCTAACAGTTGTATTCAAACGTACTTTAATTTTATTATTAAATAATTAATATAATAATTTTTTTTTTTTAGTTAAATTTAATTATTCTTTCAGTGTACAAAATATATGACCAGTTAAAATAAATTCAAAGAAGACATGTGATTCAGCTCACATATGTATCCGAGTTTCTCAATTCTCAAAAAGCCTTGAATCGTTCCATCAAACAAAGTCATAACATTTAACTTGAAACCATAAAACAATGACTTTATAAAACACAAACATAATAAAGTAACATTACTGCAAACGATCTACTTTGTAGACGGATGTGGTTTAGGTCTTTATGACTACGATCAAGGTCACTTTGGTGATTTAGGCGATCATCAAAAGTAAATGTTACAAGCTGGATAATTGTGCAGAAATAATAGTGATGAAATTACGAGAATAAATTGTGCCCTAACTTTGCACTAACACAGCCATTCATAAAACCAAAAATATTATTCGTTGCTATACATTTAGAAATATCTCTGTACTTTTTATTGAGAAGAAAAATAAATTGTTACCTAATATTTATCCGTGTATTTCTTATGAAAAACAAGTTGGTATAGAAAAGTACCTCCTTATTAATCTTTTGAAAAAATAAAAAAAATATATATATATTTCCAAAGATTGTATATAAATAGAGCTGAAGGTTGCTCTCTTGTGCTGTAAAATGAAGACTAATTTATTTTGATTGGATCCTTAGAGGTTACGTTTCAATAAAATATTGATGTCAGCTACCCCAAATGTTTAGTTAACGAGAGAGAAAAACATCGACATTTAGATATTGTTAAAATATGCCTTTATATTAAATTTGATCAAAATCGCTTACCACTTCTTTTTTCTATTTTACCGAAATGAATATAAATTTCATTGTTCATTGAAATACTTATACAATTACAAACAAAATAACGTAACAAAATCTAAAGTGTTCCATTCATCACCTCGATGTCACAGTTATGATTGAGGTAGTGTAACTAAAAAATTAGGTGCAAATTAAAGTGCTCTGGTGAACGAGAAAAAATAAAAAGAAGATAAATGCGAAGAAAAAAGGAGCACCTGATTAGTACTTTTTTTTTAAATTGTAAAATATAAAAAAAGTATTTTTTATTTCTAAAATTTTTTAAATCTTCTACTAACAAAACACAAAGCAACTCGATAATCCTTACATTCTATAAGACACTTCCGTGCCAATTTATAAGAAGGATAAAAAGAAGTAAAAACTAAAATTTAAAATTATCTCCATAATAGCATTATGCAAACTTATTACCATAAAACATATAAACAAACGATTATTTACGTAAAGCTTTCTAAAGTCCCATACATAATTCACAACACATTTATGCTATACATAGATACACACGCCTACACATATATACCCCCATAATTATCATATTATTAATTCCTTACAAAAACAACAGCAACAAAAAACAATAAATACATAATAATTGTGAACAAGAGAGAAAAGTAATACACGTTCCTAAAAAAAAAATCAACGTTTTCACGGTCCTGTAACGAGACACGATTGCAGAGACGAGACAGAAATGATTCCAAACTAGTGCTGTGTCCGTTAACGGGTAACAGTTAACCGTCAACGTTGACCATCGTCAACGCTAAATGCAATTGACGTAGAAGTGCATTAACTGCTAACGTTGACCAACTGCTTAGTGCTTGCAGATGACGAATCAGTGGTCGTTCGTTAGCACCAGCGCGCAGCGGCCCACTCGATGCGCGCGCACCCAGCTACACGTACGCCTCTCAGTCGTCTATTAGTTTAGTTGAGCAACTAAAGCGAATCAATTAACGTCAACGTTTATTCATCAACGAATCAACGTATGTTTCTGCTGTAGCCTACTATTTTACTTTTTTACACGTGCACACTGAACAAAGACGCTTGGTCTTCTGTTCTGTCTGGCAGGTTAACGTTAGCAGTTTTTTTCAATTAATCACGCTCAACGTTAACTGGTGTTGACGTTGACAGCGTTAATTCCCACCACTAGTTAAAACTACACCAAAATTTATTTATCGATAAAATGTCTCGAGATATGAGCAAAATATGTAGACGCGATATATGAGCTAATTTGAGTTTTTTCACTCGTTATGGACCTCTAACGTTCTCTATTCTATACTACATATATGTAAATAATAGGCAACTCAGATGATTTTAAGTTAGGCGTTGTTAACGACCTTTAAAAATGCAATTGGATTTCATACAAACAGTTTCATTTCAATAAAGAATGAATGAAAACTAATTTAGTACAATTATAAAACCATACATTCCCGCTATTTTGATCTTCCTCATATAAAAAGTACGGTCTTTCAAAAGTAATTGACAATTTTAATTTATTACAGATAATTTATTTTTAATAATTATACACTTTGATTCTATATATTTACTTTTTACAAAAGGACTTGATATCCTAAATCAAAAATTAACTACATCCAACCGTCTCCAAAAATGTTAATTTAGTATTTATCAAACAAAAAATGAAAATGAACCACTGATAAGGGCCTTAACATAAACAGGTCCCAAACGCAAAACGCATTTGATTAAATCGAGCTTTTAATAACGGCGCGCGGCGGTCAATGTTCATTTTGTTTTTTAACATTATTTCTGACCAAAATATTTTTTACTTGCGATTTTGTAGAAGAGTTAGATAATCAACCATCACTTTTATTAAAATTTAAACAAAATCGGTATAGCTGATTTTGAGAATATACATTATCTTATAACAGCTTCGTGACTATTTTTGGTTTTTTACCTATAACTCAGGAACCGGCACTTTTAGAGAGAAGGCGACTAATTACGTTTTGTTTGGGTCCTTAGAAGGTACATTGAATTTATTTTGAGAAAATTGATATTTAGATTTCCCCCCCCCCCCCAGATTTTAAGCTATCAAAAAAAGCCAAAACATGTCCACATACCAAATTTAATTAAAGTCAGTTCACCCGTTTCGGCTGTAAACCACTGGACATAAGATAGACAGACATCTTGTGGATTTAGGAGACTTTAAAACGGCATCTTTTCTATACTCATCAAATAACTTTCCGTACATACTATTGATAACGATTGTTTGTTTTGTGACTGTATACTAATATTTCTGAAAGGTAAACAAGACGCAAAAGTTACACAAGTGTTTGTTTATTGCTATTGGTAACCTAGTTATCGCTAGTTACTTCGTGAACTTTAGACCTATATATAAACATGTGAGATACTGATTGCAAAGTAGATTACACTCTTAAAGAAATAATAGAATCAATTTTCTTGTATAGAGGTCAAAATTAAATACAACAGTTTTATCCAAGATAATGTCCAATAGTTTAAATATTTTAAAACAAATTGATGACAATGAATACAGTTTAAGACAACACTTGTTTGTGTTGTCGCGTAAAATTTGAATATATGAGTTGCTATTAAAGTAATTAAGTTGACATTTAAATGACCTTCATATCGTCCTCTATGAGAGAAATGAATGATACATTTTTATTCCTTTTTGAAATCCAAAATAAAACTAAGGTTACCAACCATGTCTTAAGTTTACGTTGTTTGCCAAATGACCTAATGTTCTTTTACTTTCTGACATACAGTGTGGGTTTAAAATACCTCCCCCCCCCTATTTTAAACACATTTTATATCAAATTGTTTTTTTTACAAATAACACCGTTTGAACAAAAATAGACACTAACGTTTGAACTTTTTGGGAATTTTATCGGTAGGTCCAAGTTGTAGGAGTTAACTTCAAAAATCTTAATGCTCAAATGACATATCGTTACACATCGTCTTTTTTCTTCTAAAAACAGTGGTGTAATCAAAACTGAAAAAGGTTTTCAGTTTACGAGATAACAGTAGATTTAGGATTTATGAGCTGTAATGAGTAAGCGGTCATGCGACATCGTTTAACAGTGTATTTTCTTCTTCTACTTCTTTTTTTTTTAACAATTGTGGAATCAAATTTGAATAAGGTTTAACAGTTTTTGAGATATGTTAATTTAACCTAAACTTGTGTACTTGTGGAAAGTGTGTTTGTAAGAATTTTGAGTTTAATTTAATTTGATAATTGAGGTTTCCACAATTTTTGCTCACTTCAGGTGAATGAAAGTTAAACTTGTTTTTTTCTTTTTCTCAGGAAGTGTTTCAGATATCCAAGAAGCCTACAGCTATGAATTGTTTAAAATGGCTGGGATAGGTCTGTAGACGTGTACTAAGAAAGGTTTTGAAAATGTTTCACTCCAAGGGTGCTTTTGACACCTAAAACATATCTCTGGATCCAAGAAGCTTAGAGCTATGAATTTTTCATGGTATGGGGTGTCTGTAAACGCGTACAAAGAAAGAGTTTTGAAAATGTTCCACTCCAAGGGTGTTTTTACCCCAAAAGTATATCTCTGGATCCAAGAAGTCTAGAGCTATGAATTTTTTAACATAGTTTGGGGTTTCTGTGACGCGTACTAAGAAAGGGTTTTTAAAATGCTCCACTCCAAGGGTGTTTTTACCCCTAAAACAAGTATCATTTACTTGTAATTTATGGAACGATTTTGATCAAAATTGATGTGTTGATGTATTTAGGCATAATTTATTTCTATAGCACCACCATTAAGATCGTGCTAAGAAATGATTTCTTTATAAAACTATCTCAACTATCCTCAGGTGAAACTGTATTCTAAAATAGGTCAATTTTGGGTCGTAGGAAAAAGGATACCAGCGACCTTTCTATCTCCAAGGGTAAAATCAAATTGTGTTGTGAAAAAGATTGTATATAAAGTATTTGAAAAACTTAATTTAACAAAAACTATAAATTTTAATGTAATAGCAGATATTTCTTGATGAAACACCATATTCAAGGATTGAATAAAGCAATAAAGCTAAAGTTTTAAAATATTTAAATAATATAAATGACCAAATAAATATTAAATAATATATTATTTCAATATTTTGAAACTTTAGCTTTATTGATTTATTTAATCTTTGAAAAACTACAAATTCAAAGTCGAGCAGTGCTATCCTTATACAAAGTTAGAGCTATCTAAATGCATTAGATGTTAAGTAAAATCTGCAAGTATAAATTCACTACAGCGTGAACAATTAAGCTGTTTTTTTAATACTACCGTTTTTTCCCTGGAATGTTGCCTAAAATAATAATCAAGGCTAAAATTGAGCTGACCATACAAAAATAAATTTAGAAAGTTATTCTTCAAAAGTTGTACTTTTTTCTACAAAATAGCCTATTTTTAGCTTAAGTATAAACACATGTAATTTAATGTTTTCCACAAACATGCCTTTATATTGTCTTAGATAAGTGAGATTATGTTTTTTAAAGATTTTAGACTACTATAAATGATCAGAACTTTGTGTTTGGAATTCATTGAAACTGATTAGAGATTGTTTTAAGTAGAATTTTAACCAAGTTTGAAACAAGAGGCCTTGAAATTGTAGTACATGCGATAGAATCAATCTCTGAAAACGATAATTTTGCTAAATAAATGTTCAACTCAATGATTATACGTTATAAAATTTGTTAACAGACTTTGGTCGTAAAGACGTATTATTAAAGGATATGATTTTTTTTTTTTAATAATTAAACCTGTTAGATTATGACAGGTGAACTGCATACATGGTGATGTAGAAAGTCTTTTAACATTATATTTAACATTCATTATTTAATAAACTAAGCACACAAATTACATAAAACTGCATCAAATATATTGATGGAGGGAAGTTCGGGAATTACTATCCCTGTAGGTGCAAGCCTGGAACTTAATAGCGTGAAATTAGGCCAGTCTGTGATATAATTCCTCGGCACTTACAGACTAGCCGTTCTAAAAACACTGGCCATCGTCTTCATGTGGGGATATCTTCGGTCCTACGGAGTTATTTATTTCAAGTATAAATAAGTTTTCAAGTATCTTTAAATGAGCTATGTAGATTTTCTAAATGTTGTTCTATTGACTTATTTAGGTTTTATGTAAATTCTGAGCCAAATAAATGTATACTATCCAACAAGAATGGAAACTTTTTCACCAGTACTAAGGTATCTCTACAAATAAATAGCACATATCACCATAGCAATCGCTTCAATGAAATCTAGGTATTGTCAGCTGTTATAATTTTCCCAGAGTTTTTGTATAGATTTTATGGAGTTTTATGTAAGTTCCGTTCTATAAATGTTTAATGTTTAATAGTAAAAGTTAAAACTCGGTTTAAAATTGCGGCGTGGTAGCATTTATAAAACAAATAACTCCTCGATTTCGCACAACCAAAGTAACATATCAAAGTCCAAACTTAGCACCGAGTATTTATTTATTTCACCCATTGGCCATTTTAGGATATTATTGGTATATTATCTAAAAATAACATACCATTAAAATTGTTTGTTTTTGAAGTTGAGATCAGAATACATTTAACAGTTCCAGTTCTGGGTTAAAATAATCAGACCTTTAAAATAGTGTTTAAAAAAACGGAATTTAGCCACAAAGAAAACCAAACATGACTCATCGTAAACAGTTAATGGCTGATGTCATTTCTAAAACATTACAATACCCATAAACAAGTTCCATGTCTATGTCTGCCTGTCTGTCTATGCGCTATCTTAGAACAGCTGTTATCCAAACAATGAAGAAACTTACGGTTGTAAAATGAAACCAATATGTCAATCAAATGTCAAGTATAATATAAGTGAAGAGACTAAACCGGAAATGAGATGTGTAGCTTGTGGATCAACTTTATTAGAAAGTTAGCAGGCTGTAAACAACGGCTATTAAATAGTGCATCTGTCAACAAACCATTAAGTCTGTGCTCGCTCTATTAGCAGGTTTCTAATTGAGAGATGCTATTAATTTGTACTTCTTGGAAACTCCAGAAATTACACGAAGAACTATTTTGGGTTACTATAAAAAGCGAGTTATTTAAATTAGGATAAGTTAATAGTTTTAAATAAATGTTTTAGACAAAAGTTATTTATATCGAGGAGAATATGAAACGGTATTATTAATTCTTTGTTTGGTCAATGAATTGAAAGTCTACAAATTTTCTTAAATTATAAATCTATATTTGTTTGTGTGTTCTTAAACGTCCCTAAAAATAAAACACTTTTATCTGAAAGATTTTTTTAAGCTTAATTTTTCAATATATTCAACAAAATATCTCTTGATCTTCGAGAATTAGTTTGTAGTAAAACATCGGTTTTAGTGCAAAATTGTAAAAGTCAAAAATGGTTTATTTCAACTTGATAAAGCTTGGAAAACTTTTTTACTTTATTCTCATACAGCAGCGAAATAAGTCATAACAGTTCTGAAAAATTTCTCTAAGCATTATCGGATTAAAAACAATTTTTTTTTATCTCTTGTAATTTGACTTCGAATTTGTAGATTTCCGCATATTTTCTTAAACATATTGTCAAATTAAAGTCAGCTTGACGAGCAGGAGGAAAACTGAATTGTATTGAGCTAATCAAAAATAGGGGGGGGGGGAAATAGCTCTGTAACCGCAGTTTTCATATAAGACGCAGGCCGGCAGGCATCCGTTTTAATATGTATTTAAACTTTAACGGGGAAGCACTGAATTGTGTCTTTCTTATCTTACAGCTTAAAAATATTACAATTCAATTTAAAAATTCTTCCCATCTTAATACTTACAAATTATCATTGTACATCCTATTACAACTAAAGAAGAATTAAATCACAATAATTTGTTTATTAAAAACTACTCTTGTCTTACATGTGAAGTAATTTACACAACTTTACCCCCTGTTTGTTTGCCAATTTGTTTTATTTCCACCAATTTTATCACCCATTCACCAAGACTGATAAAATGATTTGTTACAAGCTATTAAAGATAATTGATTATAATAAAATGTAAATAAAATTTGCAAAATTTTAATTATTATTACAAAAAGGAGGACGATACTTTATTATCACACGTATGAAATTGGTTCATCTTGACGAATCATTGGACCAGTTTGTTAACTAGAAAAATCGGTTGGAAATTGGGTCAATTTAAATACATTTTGATGATTTTTCTTCAAACCGTTTAGCATAAAATCTCATGAAGTTAAAACACACACAATTAAGTAAAATAAACATCAATTCGATCGTCTCTGAGAAATAAATTATGTTCAGCTAAAAATTTTGAGAAAATTACTAGACTTATGGCAAACTTTAAAATCTAATACTTTTATTGAGGAAATATAACATTCAAAATTGTTACCAAAATAAACTTTTATTAATTATAATTTACGATATTGTTATTCCAATACAGACAGAAATAATAATAATTGTTTAGACAAATCTAAATAGTTTTTTACCAAGGTTTAAACTTTAAGTTACGTTCTAATAATTTATAATTAATGCATTTTATTTAATCATTTCCATGTCACCACTCCGAAAATAGTTTCATCACCTATAAATACTTACGTACAACTTTAGAGTGATATCAGTTCTGCCATTGAATGAAAACAATTGATGTTTCTTTCTGTTATAGAACTGTGGTTCTTTCAAATAGACTTGAATCCTTTTTATTTCAACTTTATCAGGTTTTTATTTACATTTAAAATATTTTTTTTTTAGTAATCTCACAAATTTTAAAACAAGTATACATGTTGCAAAGGAGTTCATCAAGATTAATGTAATAAACTCATAATAATATTATTTATTTAAAAATTGAAATAATTTAATTTTTCAGGTATCATTAAGCACATAATATACTATGGGAAAAATTGCACAACAAATGATATTTAAATATTTTTCAACTTTCTCTAATACTCATATACACGCACCTATACAAATGCCATTTGAATAAACAAATTTCCTGAAAATGTGTAATATTTAATGAAAACATTGTAAACATTAAATAATACAACGTATTATTACAATTTAAAAGTGTTTTAATTAAATGTACTAGTTGTGATGCAATAAAAATAAGACATATCCATTCATTTTATTTTTACAATTCAAAAATTATTTGTAAATGGAGTTTAATTTATAAAATGTATCAACTTTATAAATTGTACAGTAATTATATTTCTGTAAATATTGTAACTGTAGATGAGAAAAACAAAGATAATAAATAAATTATTATTTAAAAATTTTAAAAAAACTTTTAGTTTTAACTCAAACAACCCTGGATTACTTTTTAAAGTTTTTTTAAAAACTTTTCTACTTATCAAATAAAACAGCTGTCACAACACCTGTTTCAATCACTCTGTATATGTTTGAAAATGAGTCGCCAAACTAGCCAAATTATGTTGTTTTTACCTATGGTTATGTTTGACAAAATTGTAAATCAAACAATTTGACCAAGAATTTCACATAAGTATCTCTAAGTTATGTCAGAAAATTAAAACACAAATAAAATTCACGCCCTATCATGGTAGAGTATCAACTACTTGCCGAGTAAGTCAAGATAATCAAATCAAAGATAAAAATACGTCGTGATTCTCAGACTATACCACCCAGCATCACTCCATTCCGCGGATATTACTCCGTTAGTCAAAATCAAACACTCATGAGTATTTAAAGATCTCTTTACACAGATTTCTCAATTTATACCGTGAGATACACAGCCATGCACGAGTAATCCTATCACCGACTTCCAAATCAATTTGTCATCAAGCAGGATGACCATGGCTCTACTTTTTACTATTTATAGCTCGGCGCATGTGCAAACCTCTTAAAAAATACTTCTTCCGCCATGGTTCAGTTGACTAGACGGTTTAATTACGAGTCGTGCATGTTTACCAAACACAACGTCTCTCATAACACGGTAAAAACAGTGTCATGCAATTTCGAGGTTAGGTATTCGTAAAACACGCGTGTGGTGTTCTGTCCCATCATACCCTGGCTGCTAGATCATTTTTTCCCCAAAGATTGCCTCTTTAGAAACTCGCCGACGTTTGAAGAACATATGTTCAGTACCGATGTTCATTCATCGATCTAGATTATAAAACAAAGAATTTTTTTTTTATGCGAAATATTTTCCGCAATGTACAATTTTTTTACGACGTTATGACAATTTTTTTTTTTTGAAACTGGTCTGAAAGACCAACCACCAATTTACATCTATCATCATTTCATTTGCTACCTATACAGTCAACCACTGTTGTACTATATACTAGATTCTAAAAACACACACTGAGTTACACCAATTCAAAAGTTTTAGTTCTCTTCAGCCTTCTCACTGTATTGGTGTTGTCAAGCAGTTGAATAGCTTCTACGTTGACATGCTGGTGCAATCTAGATTCATGCTTTGCAGCAAACCTTTTAATTTCACTGGCGACATCAGGGATCCTAAGGTCTCGATGTAGATCACTATTTCTGATGTACCACGGAGCACTTACCATGCACTCTAGTCTGAAAGGTTTGAATTCATCTGATGTTCGTTTCCTTCGCACAACCCCACAGTTGTATTCCATAAAGCCAAATTGGTTTCAGAATTTGGTTATATATCATAATTTTGTTGTGTATTGACAATTGAGATTTTCGTCCCAAGAGCCAGTACAGTTGTCTATATTTGAGACCAAGTTCTGTCCTTTTTTTCTGATGTACTCCTTCCACCGTAACTTTGAATCTAGTGTCATCCCCAAATATTTGGCAGTGTTTACATATGGTACTACAGCTCCATTTAAGGTAACTGGAAGACTATTCTCTATTATTTTGTTCGTGAAATTAATATGGACAGATTTCAGTTCATTTAGCTTGATTTTCCATCTCCTAGTGTCCTAGTCCATTGCTGTATTTGGTCACTACCGTTATATGATTATAATATATTACATCGGTGGAAAAAGAGCTTTTACTTTCCTTAAAGACCTAGTCATTAATAACCAACAAACAATTTTGAACAAATATGTTTATATAATATAAATTAACACTAAGCTACTTTTCTATGTAATCATCGTTTTCAGCGTCTGACAGGTATTTGTATTTCCGCGTCATTTTCCGTCCCCACCAGTTAAATGCGATAAATAAACACTGTTTTCTTCATCACTCTAGAAACGCTTTCCTACAAAAAAAAGTATTTCAATTCAAGTGGTAGTTAAGTCAGGGTTAGATGATCGAATTTGCAACCAACTATTTTGTTGTCTCAGCGGAAAGAGGTCATGTAGTGTAATATAGGCGCGTAATACCGCTATGAGAGCCCTTCAACGATTTTGAAAGACTTCCTCAATTTATATATTTTTCCCCAATTTGCATCAGCGTTTAGTGTGGCCCCAAAGAGTACAAAGTCAACAAGGATTAATCCTTTTCGGTTAGAGAAGACAGTATACATAACCTTTCGATTACAGACTGCTTGCTCAAATTTTTGTTTGGTTTAATGGTAATGACAGACGTATGCCCAGTTCGTTTATCATCGTGGACAATATCGACACCATCGTTGTACTGATGAATCGTTCATCACATCTCCGCAAACTTCCTTGATCTGACGCTGCATTAAATAACAGCTCTTACTTCACACGTGGAGGCATTCTCTATTTCCTCTATTAATATGCCAAGAAACAGTACAAGTGTAAAGAACGCAATGGGTACTTGCATAGCTATTTCTACATGTGGCCCACCTTCGTGGTAATTATGCGTGAAAGGGTATTACCACCCTTAAATAAACAATGTTATTAATTTATTGTATGTGGTATTACTTTACGTAAGACTCTCCTTAAAGCCGACACTCTTGGTCAAGAACCATTAGATTTTATCAAACATATCCATAGTTATGAACAACATAATGTGGCCAGTTATGTGACTATATTTATACATGTACAAACGAATGAAATCGGCGTGACAGCTGTTTTATTGGATAAGTAGAAAAATTACAAAAAACATTAAAAGATAACCCCAGCATTTTTTCAGTTTTTAACTACAGGTATTGGCAAATTTTTCTTATCGCCTATCAAGATATAAAACTGTAGCTCTCAATTTTCTAGTAGGAACTTCTATTTTTACGGCGATTTTGGATAAAATATTATTTTAGGACTTTTTTGTTTTGGGGTATTTTTCTATATCTATCCGTTTAAGAGCTACAGCCACTTAATTGTCACACAACTTCGCAAATTCAAGCTATTTCCACAGACGATTTGTCTTATTTTTTAAAGTCATATTCAAAAGAAATTTAAACTATAGCCTGGGCAACCGGTGTAATAACACTACTGTTATTTTTATTTGTTTTGTAGGCTGAGTAATAACAGAGTTATCGATATAAAACAAAAATCATAGTTTGTTGTAATTGTCTAGAACACGTACTGGCCTACACCAGTTTGTAATTATTATCGTATATATTAGACCTCGTGAATAAGATATTGTAGCCAAAACAAAAATATTAACAGTGATTAATAATAACCTGATAATACAATTATTCATCTTTAATTAATAAGGTGTAATAAATGTAGTGATGGTGAAGCCAGTGAATGTTCAAGAAAATTATCAGGTAATTATGATTTTTCTTCTATTGATAACTCTCTTGTTACTCAGCTTACAAAACAAATAAAAATACCTTAAAAAATAAGAAAAACCGCTCTGAAAATTGCTTGAATTGCAAATTTGTGAAACATTTAAGTGTCTGTAGCTCCTGAACGATTAGAGATATCCAAGAATAAAAACATTCAAATATTGTGTTGTATCCAAAATCGCCATAGGAGTTCCCATATAAAAAAATTAAGAGCTGACCGCCATATTGCAAAATTGGAGGATATGGGAAATTTGGTACTACATCTACTTTTAACTCAAAAATCCTGGGGTTACTTTTTAATGTTTTACTGTATTATTATATACAGTTTAACATTTATACTTATTGAATAAAAGAGCGGTCACACCTTGTATACATAAATATCGCAAACAATCACAAGTGCACACACATATACAAACATGAATCAACATAATTTTAAGTTTATCTTATCAATCAAAATTGTAAACAAACAACATTAGAAGCGGCGATATTGTGTAGTAAACCCAGCCTAACATAGAAACAATAATATCTGATCTATACAGAGTCTAAAATAAGCCGTAATACATAATAACCCTCGATTTGTTTTAAATGAATTACTGTATTATCGTAAAACTTCTACCATATCTATTATAACAATTTGTCTGGTTTTTAAGGGTGGTTAACATTTTCGCCCCTTTTGAAAAAGGTGGATAAAGGAGGCAATTTTCATTTTTTAAATGGCAACCCCTATCTTCTAACATATCATTGGAAAGTTCTATGCAAATAGAAACATAATGGCACCTTCAAATGTTTTCTAGTACATCCCTTGCAAAAGTTGCATGGAAAAAATTAGTTATGACTAACTTGCATATCTATTACCTGTTTTATTGTAACAAGTGCTTGAATTGTCGACCTTTGGTGGTTTGGCAGTGTGTTATCCGTTTGTAAAAAACTAAACTGAGACAGCATTCGCAAAAGATTCTCTTGAAATGGATTGAGCCGTTTGTAAAATTCTACTCTGTAGCTCATTGACGTCAAATGGCTTAATTTCATAAACAAGGTTTTTCATGTGACCCCAAAAGAAATTGTCTAGTGGATTAAAGTCAGGAGATTTCATTTGACAGCGTCTCTTCTGCTTACCTTATCTTCTCGGAAAAACATTGTCCAAGTATTGTCGTACAGCACGGCCGTAGTGTGGTAGTGCTCCATTTTGTAGCAATCGAATGTTTTCTGTCTCTTGTCTAACAATATTATGGAGCGCAGGGACTATTTGTTTGGCAACCATCTCTAAATATTTCCCAGAGTTCAAGTTTATCAATTACAAACGGTCCATCAAACTGGACATACGCAACGCCCTTCAAAAGTCAAATTTTGGCAGGAATAGGTAACGACCACTTGGTTAGGACTTATGTCACAAGTATAATGAGTATGGCTTGGCGATTCCAGGTTTAACGCTTTTAAACGACAAGGAAAAAACTAAAGTATACTTTTTAAATATATAAGAGGGCCTCCCTTTAAAAAGTATATAAATAGATAGAGACATTTGCAGTGGAAATGACGACAAATTTTGTTTTTTGTTTTGGTGGATGGATGTCGTGTTTTAAAATCGGGGGCATTATTTTTGTGGATGGGTTTCTAAAAACCGATTTTCATTGTTGTTGTGGATGAAGAACTGGGTATGCATTGTTTTAGTGAATAGGTATCTAAGAACAATGTTTGCATTTTTTTTGTGGATGGGTGTCTAAGAACCGGGTGTGCATTCTTTCTGTGGGTAGGTGTCTAAAAACCGGAGTGTGGATCGATGTCTAAGAATCAGGTGTGCATTGTTTTAGCATCATTCATTTTTTTAAATTTCGAATATAACTAACATTTCGTATTAGTGAATATTTTATGGTTCATTGGTAACTCACAGAAGGTTTTGGCATTTTAAAACATTTTCAGACATCTTTAATATATTTAAAAAAATTAATATAAAATAATTCACATAGGTTCTTAACAATATAGTCAAATTTCATTGATCACATCATAAAAAGAGTTATACATGTACCAACTTGTGTCGTGCACAAGATGTAAATCTAAATGTGTATTTCAATTAAATTTATTCACAATTCTTACGTAAATTCCAGTTCCCTGTATTAGCAATGGTGACATCTAATGGTCAAAACACATCAGTCATATCCAATGGCGCAACTAGCCGGTGTTAAAGTGGGGTCATCACACGAGTTCCCATCACTGTAATGCCAGTCTTTGCACCTAGAATGCGCTAACAATTGTAGCTCCCCACTTTTATACGACGTTAAAACAGCAACATTTGGAGCCTTCGATGGTATTGGACCAGGAACCTCTCACAACTTGGGACTCAAAGATATCAAGACGGAAATGTATTAAAAATGAAGGGATGGGGGGGGTGACTAAATTTTTCAGTCGAAATGACAAATTATAACGTAATTGTGAATTTATGTTCAGCCTCTGGATAATCAAGAATATATCGAGTTGTATTAAACTAGTAAAGCAGCTCTAACATCAGTTTCATTCTATCCAATTATTTCTTATAGACCCCTCCCCAAAGAATAAGAAGATTTTCTTATGGGAAATCCTATGACGATTTTGGATAAAACTCATAGTTTTTCTTGGGATTTTTCGATATCTCTAACCGTTCAGGAGCTTGAGGGATTTAAATGTTATCATTAGAACACAAATATCATAATTTTCAGGGAATTGACTAGAACACTTACTGGCAGTTTGTAATTATTACTGACCTTGTGACTAAGATAGGCCTTGTGACTAATAATAAAGAAAATTATGATTTTTGTTTTCCATCGACAACTCTATTATTACTCACTCTACTAAACAAAAATAAAAATAAAAATAGTGTTATTACAACTTTTATCTTAGGTCTAGTTTAAATTTCACCCTAATTTGACTTTTAAAATAAGACAAATCGCCTCTGGAAATTTGATAATTTTTTAAACATTTAAATGCCTTTAACCCCTAACGATTTGAGATATAAAAAAAATATACCTAAGTCCCAAAAATATTGGGTAATATACCCAATATACCCAAAAAAATTATACTCAATAATGAGTTAATCCAAAATCGCTTTCAAAATATTTAGAGCTGACCGCCATAATGGAAAAATGACTGGTAATATGAAAGAAGAAAAAACCCTAGTTTTAAGTCAATAAATCCTAAAGTGGTTACTTTTTAATTTTATTGTAATTTTTGTACTTATCGAATAAAACACATCTGTTTCAACCACCCTGTATATAAAAGGGGCACAAATGTTCTATTGTAGTTTTGTGGGTAAAACCAAAGGTTTTCGAGATATTCGCCATATAAATTTTAAACGAAAGCCATTTTGAAAATTACAAAATAAAGCCCTATTTCTGGTACACTGGTATCAGAAATGCGTAAAGCAAATCAGGATTCAATATCTCATCTACTGAATTTCCATATTTGTAAATTGGTTTATAAATAGCCACAACTGATTGAGACAGATAGCTAACCGTTTTCTAGCTTGTAGGAACTTTTATCTTAAGTTTTATCTATTATGACTCACTTTAATATATATACTTAGATGGTGAGGAAATGGTTGACAACAATTTTAGACATACACCACATTTAGATTGCAATTTCTCGTAGTTATGCCGCTTTACATATTTCGTAAACAATTCTCACAAAAAACTAGATATATTTTCGATCCAAATATAAAATAAATATGTATATTGAAATGGGGGTCTTTGCCAACTTTCCAACACAAAACTATCGTACCCTTCACTTTGCGGAATATACAATTAATTATTGAAGAAAGACAAGGAAATCATACGTCATCGTGTAACTCGTAGTAATTTAAAATCAATTTGATCCAACAATTCTGAGACCCTAACAGCTGCATGGAACTGATTGTAAGATTAGAGGTCACCTAAAAGTCACGATGGAAGCAATTGGATTCTATATATCACTGTTATTTCAAGGGTCATATATAGTCTGTTCTATAGGTTACGTCCATCAGATAAAAACCTAATTGTAACAACAGTATTTTCTTTATATTTAAAATCACATTTTGAAAATCACTAATAACCAAATAATGGACAAGGAAAAGTGATAAGCAATTGAAATTGTTGGAGTGTTTCGCCCGGTTGAAATTTGGGTTCTTTTATGTCATCATAACAGCCTAAATCACAGATATATAAAAAGATTGACAAAAAAAAATAAAATCTAGAATATTTACGAGCAAAATTTTTGTTTGTATGTTTATATCAAGTAAGATATTAAAATATAGTTTTTAGACTTTTTAAAGTGAATATATTACAGTATATAAATTTGTAGATAATAAATACAACAACAACTTTATTTATTTCAACACCAATTTTCTTTAAAAAATATTATTATTTTTATATATATTTGGGCAGAAATATAGCAACAAATTTTTGATAGTTTTTTATTTGTTCACCTTTTGATGAAACCATATATTTAAGTCATTTAATAAATGAATATTTAAAACACACACACACACACACACACACACACACACATACACACTTCAAAAAAAGTTGAGTACAACAAATTTACATTATGTATCCATTTTAAATATTCTTGCAAAATTTTGGAATTTATCGTGCAATTAATAAATTTTTTCCATAAAATAGAAACATGGTTTTCCACGATTTGGGGACATTTAGAATCCATATTGGGAACGTCATATTTCTCTAAAATGATTTGAACATTATTTATTTGCAGCGGCCATCATTCACTAATGGACTACATGTTTATACTGTCTCTAGGAACCAGGTGACTTCCTTGCTCCCTTTAAAAGAACATACGTTTTTAGTTCCTCCAAGCTGCCTAGATTAAACCTCGTTCGTTGGCTTTCTCGTAAGTTTAATAATTGTTAATTAAGAAAAAATAAATTAAATTAAATAAATAAGTTTTATATAATTTTTACCCAAATGTAAATATTATAATTTTCTGCTGGTAGTCGTTTTGTCTTTTCATATCTCTTAAAGTTATACTTTAAATAATGGTTTGTTTAAATATTTCTTTACTAGTAAGTAAGGACACCCAAGAGAAATCATTACTTCTTGGAGAGCAGTGGCACTGTTAGTAATAGCTCACTGCAGTTCGGACTTGTGAAACAATAAATTTTGATTAGGTTTGAACCCTTTTTTACTGTAACGGGCATAAAGTAAAATCGTTAACCACCGTTACTGATACTTTATTTAAATTTGTTTTAATAATATTAAAATTAAACCTTACTTGAAACTAGCTTATATAAATTATTTATGTTCTGATTTTTTGATAAAATTATTTACTTGATACTCAAAATTTCTCCTCTATCCAAACTACAGCTGCTAAAAATAACAACAGTATTTTTTTAACAATGTTGAGGTCATTGCTCAGATGAAAAGACAAGGGCGGTAGATAAATATAACACTGTAAGACGGCACTTAACTCATTGTCTTAACATGCTTTATAAGTAGAAGCTACTTGGTCACGTACTATTAGGTGGAGTACACATACAATGCCCGAATAAGTCTTTACATCTTCAAGTCGAAAGAGTTGTGAGGGCGGGTTTATAGAAAGAAACTAAGAATAATTTTGGCATGAAACTACCTAACGTAAGGGAAACGAATTATAAAAAATATTTTAGTCTGATATTTATAATCAAAGTAGTCAGTTTTGTATATCGTATAGAGTGAATAAACAAATTGAAAATAGTTTATGCATTTGTAAATGTTTACCATTTTAACATTTATTAACACATTTGTGTAATTTCAATTTTAAAAATTCAATGCAATAATTGCATATTTTAATTTTCGAATTTTCATTTATGGTAAAACATCGGGCTGTATACCACACACATAAGATTAAATCTACATATTTTGACACACATTCTACTATTTTCAATTTAATTATTACAAACCATGGACATATTGTTTTCTTTGTTGTTTAAAGGCAAAAATCTTTCACTCATCACTGCCTTTTAAAAATATAAAATAAAGGCCCTTAGCCCTCGCATACTCTTACCGAGAACAACAGAAACTTTATACGATTTACACTATTGACCTAAGGTACTTGGTAGAACTCCATTTTAATGAAAATTTAGTAGAATTTACTAAATATTGTGTTTGTTTTTCCATTAGAAACTTTATAGAAAAGATGAAACACCTAACCCAAGTCTAAAAGTGTAGATCCAAAGAGGGTCCCTCGGGATCCACACCTGTACTCACTATAGTGAGACCCTGAAGGCATCATGGATATTTTTGTAACATACACGATTGTGCAACAAAATGATTAACTCTTTGACCTTAAAAGACTAACTATTCTTTCAATCTGGCCTAAGAAGAAGAAAAAGAACTTTAGTACGAGTTCAAGGTAATTCTTCAATTGTTTCTGATTAATCAACAACATACCGGATGTCTCACTTAGAGCGAACCCCAATAGCTAAATTTGTAACTATATATCTGACAGCTTATATTTAATGGACACCCCCCTCCTTTACGTGATATTTTTTGGGGTGTATTTAAATTTTTTAAATCTCCCCTTAGTTTTTTAATATGGCGCCCAACTTGAAAAATTCTTATACAAATCACTATATTTTATGATATTTTTATTGTTTTTAAGCCTAAATCACTATAATGAAACTTGATTGTATGCGATTCGTATTCACATTTTCGATTTTCTCGATTTGTGTATTTGTAGATTTCTGGAGAACTCCAGTAAAAAGTTATTAATGATAAAAGAGACAAAGAATCATGTTTTTCCTATTTAGCTTACTATTACTTGTAAAACTTGTTTTCAAGACAAAGTTAATTTTAAAATGAGTATTGAGTCACCAAACCACTACGGCACTGAAAGTCAAATTGACGCAAAATAGTGGCTCAATCTGCTAAAGGGTTACGCTTATAAAAAATTAAAAAACACAACAAAGTCTAAAAATTGCATATTCTATCTGAAATCATCATAAAATATACAGGTTTCCATAAGAAATGTTCTTATAAGTTGGGCTCCAAACTAGACAAAGGCGGAAATGTTTTGAAAATTTTGAATACGCGCTAAATAATAAGGGTAGAACTAAATCCTCCGTTACAAGTTAGCTATCGGATATATTGTTAAAAGTTAGCTTATGGCTTACTTTAGGTGAGACACCCGATATTTTTGGAAATATTAGATTTATCTTATGTCTTTAAGATGATGTCATAGTTTTTCACGTTTGAATCGACATAACGTCTTTTTTTCGGTATGAAAATGGCAAAAGATATTTAAATTTTAATTGTTTTCAGAATTAAAAACTCACCTATAAACAAACGTTTCTTTGTAAGAAGAACACCTGTTGTTGTAAAATACGCAAATTAAGAAACTGTAATAATGTAATAAGTAAATATACACGAACCAAGACTTACTTTCCTGTGATTGGAATTTTTTTTGTTGTTATTAATTGGTAAAATGTATTTCTAACAACAATAACTCCTTAACTATTTTCAATATAGTATATATAACTTTTATAACTCCTATAGTATTTTCAATAACTTTTATTGCTGGACTATTATAAATAACTATTGGTATTAATATCATAGATCCTTTTTTTAAAAAAATGTAATTTAATCCAACATGGCGGGTTCAAAAAGTACCTTTAAGGTTTAAATACAAACATCCAAATTATCAGCTTTTAAATTATAACAGTGTTCCTTACAAATTTGCCTAATACATATATAATATACTTGTTCTAAGTCTCAGGCTAAATAATATTGTTGAGTAAATTTTTCATCTTTTGTTACCTTGACAAATGTGTATGCTAGAATAACTTATATACAAGAAATGAGACATTAAAAAAATTATATAAAAAATGTAAAGTAAAACAACACTGAGCACATTAGAAAGAGGTTAAATAAAATGATTGAAGAAAAAGATTTTTATAACAAGAATGAACTTCATTAAAATAAATATGGGAGGAAAATCGAAATTTTTCATATTCGAAATATGGAAATATTTAAGTTTAAATTAAATGAGTAACTAAATATAACCATCAGTCAGATATAATATTTCAAAATCTAACGTTGTTGAAGAAAGATAATTTTAAAAGATAACGTTTACAATGGCAGTAAAATGGGAGTTTGACGATGGAGATACTTCGAAACGCGTCAATTTGAATAAGATCAGTGGATATTTTATAGTCCCATACCATGATTAACCATTGCTATAGATTATTTTCCTATGACAATGAGTTTAAAACATTTCCTTTGTTTTATTTAAATTGTTTTTTCACAAAACCTATGTTCTCTTATAATACTAGTTTTCTTCTCCCCCCCCCCTTGTAGTTTAGAGGTGATAAACCTTTCAGTTATAATCGCCTTACAAAAATGGAACAGCACAATTTAAAATAAAGACTCCTATCCCTCTTTAAGAAACAAGAGTTGGTCAAGAAACACCCGATAGAAACGATGAAAGCAAGGGATCTAATCCAAGGCTACACGAAAAAAGGTGTACATCCAGTTAGGTCGCTCGGGTTTGCCATGCCCGAACTCACTCTAGTAAGCCTCTTAGGGTCACATACCAACCCTCATTATTTTTAATATTTTATTTTAATCATATTATTACTGTAATACAAAAATTACCATCTGAATACTAGGACATTTTCCACAAAACTCTAATTATATCCACAGTCTATATCTCTTGAAACATTTTCCTAGTTTTATTTTTAAGTACTGATACGGTCCATTTATCACATTTATTACCCAACCACACCACAATGCCACTAACCACAAGTTGCATTTGTACCGCATGTTTGCGTTCTTGGTTAAGCAGCCAATTAATACGATAACAGTAATCAACCCGTAAAAACTTTTTTAAACTATTCAACCATACACTGTCATATTAACAAGTTGTTAATTGTAGCTATTATTAACACACCAATAACTGTTTTTAATTAACTGAATAAACAATGTTTAACAACAACAGCAAGTATTTAAACATAAAGAAAATGTGCATTAATTTCCTCGCTCATATGCTTAGAAAAATATACAAAAAAACATGGGTAGGTATTTCGACAAATATTAAGTGGAACATTGCCGCGTTTCTATATACCAAGTGTCATAAAAGTCCCACCCCACCTATTTTTTTTTTATTAATGGAAATAGACAGATTTGCTTTGGGGAAAGTTTAGATAACCAAAGGAGGAGTTTTTTGAAGTATCAACATTTTCAACCCTTACCCCCAAAATACCCTATTTTGGGGGTAAGTCAAAGATTTTAAATACAAACCCCTATTGAGTGATACCTCATTTTAAAGGCCTTTTAAAAATAAGAATAATGACGTAAACTAGAGGTCTCTAAGTTCATCCTATCCAACATGGCGACCAATCAAATTGTGAATGTTAACCTACAAACTCCGGTTGTTTTTATTATATTACAAACTGCTCTATGTTGGTAAATGATGGTAAGAGCCTTACCTTGTTTTTTTTTAGCTCAGATTAAGTTCTCGAAATGGCTACCAATTACTTCTTGGCAGATAGATTCTGGACTCAAAAGCTTGTTGTACATTTTTTAACATTTCCGGTGTAATTATTAACGTAAAATTTACAATTCGATTGGTCGCTATGTTGTGTAGGATGAACTTAGAGACCTCTAGTTTACGCCATTATTCTTATTTTTAAAAGGCCTTTAAAATGAGGTATCAGTCAATAGGGGTTTTTATTTAAAATTCTTGACTTAGGTTACCCCCAAACTACCCCTTTTTGGGGGTAAGGGTTGAAAATGTTGATACTTCAAAAAACTCCTCCTTTGGTTATCTAAACTTTCCCCAAAGCAAATCTGTCTATTTCCATTAATAATAAAAATAATAGGGGGGGTGGGACGTTTAGGACACTTGGTATAGTCTTCACTCGCTACTCTCGTTTCGGCAACTCATCCTTGAAGATGTTTAATTTTAAATAGAGTCTAAACCCAAATATGTATTTAACTATAACCAAAACTTATTGGCTTGTACCATAAATTCAGCCTAAGAGTGCAGAGTGTTTAATGATTTCGAACAAGATTCATTTACTTTTTGCTAATTTTTCTTGAACCGTAATATTATTTTACTTGGGATTTTTCACACTAGTTTAAGTCACTAATCTTCATATATTATCAAACATCTAGTTATTTTAACTAATAACTCCCGAACTGACATTTAGAGATCTCGACCAAAACGTTTTGTTTGGTCCTTAGAGACTACATTTTAGCAACTTGAAATCGTTAAAACTGGTTTTAACAAACACTCGAAATGTAACTTAAACGAGATTGTAAATGTAAATGTTTCACGAGTTTGGCCCACGTGCCAAATCTTATTAAAATCTGTGCACTAGTTTGGGCTTTAGAGACAACAGACATTTACTGAGCCCAGGAGACCGGAAACAGAACGTTACACGAAAAACTAAAGGCACCCTCACGTAAAAATTAACTTATCTTTGACACCAATCTATTTCAAACGTCCATAAGCTATAATCTATATAATTTTGGTGACTGAAGAATGGCTCAAATCAATGTATGAAGTTGAATCTATAAGACAAATACATTATTTTTACATTTTGATGATTTTTGTTTTGTTAAGAAACATGTTTTATTATAAAAATAAATTTTATTATTTGTTATATTGTGGTAATTAAATTAAAAACTTATTAAAGTCTATAAAAGAATAAAAAGTTATTTTATTGCTTGCTATCGTTTAAAACATAAATCGCTGTCAACAGCCGCCATTTTATTTCTATTGCAGATATCGGCGTAAAATTTGTTTGTACACTTATATATATATATATATATATATATATATATATATATATATATATATATTTCCAATATTTATAAAAGAAATTTTACAATTAAATAGACGCGTATGTAATTGGTGGTTGCTTAAAAATGTAAATAGCTTCGTGATACACTTTGCATTTACTTCCCTGATACACCTGATGATGATATTCACCCTTCGAAGACGATGGTTAAAAATTACATTTTACTTTCTGAACTATAATTCTAAATTCCGAATAGTTAGAGCTGATTTTGATCAAATCTAAAATTCACATGTCGATTTTATAGCAGACACATTCAATTTTTGAGATACGATTTCGAAAATTATGCTGATTCCACATTAGTCAAGAAAATTATTATTCTTTTAGATGCTGTTTACATGAATATTAATAACCATAAAATTTCATCAATTCGTGTTCGAAACGGATTCTCATAAGTACTTATGCTCAGTCGCACAGCCGTGGATAAATAATGGTGTTTAAAGCGCCCTTCCGTTTATTACCACGTTAAATTAATGTAACTACACGTTGACAACACGATAAAAAGTACGAGGTCACAGTGTTACTGAAATATCTGTTTAGGAATGAATTTCACATCATGTAACATTAATCACAAGTGTACGCAGTCCGGCCAATTCGAAATGTCCGTGCAAAACTAGAGCCAGTGATTACAGATGTACAATAGTGCCAGTTTCAACATTCAAACTTTAAACTCATATGTTATATGTGAACACAAGAGACTGCCTAATTTTCTTTCACTTTCAATTTAACATTCCGTTTTGGTTTTTAATTTCTAAATTTTACCACATGCTATCTACGTTTTCGGAACTAAGAAACAACTTTGATTTTAAAACATTTCACAATTCTGAATAATTAATCGAATTGATTTCCAAACGTCGTAAAATCTCAAGATGTTGCAGTTACATTTATTGTGGTTTAATCTTATGATTTTTTACAAAAATTACCACATTTAATTTTCTTTAAAATACGAAATACATAAATTGTTTTAGTTTTAACATTTAATTGTCTGTATTTACTAAAATGTTTAGAGCACTAATTTAAAAACCGTAACTATTTTCGTTTATATGCCACATTTCGGTTTTGGATTTACAATTTTCTCGAATCCCCTTCATTCTCTTACTTTGGGGATATTACACTTGTATTTAGAACACGTACCAGATCAAAGTTCTTATCACATTAACATTTATCGTTAGGCTTTCCAGTATGTGAATACGCATGTTTATATTTAAGAATCATCATCATAAATAATATGTTTATTTTTTCATTGACCAAACATATTGGAATAGACATAGTCACAAAGTCACATTCAAATAAACTATAACTTGGTACATTAAAACCGTTAAATAAAAAGACATACATCAACAAAGCATTGTAACAGAACTAAACTTAACAACAATGAATATTATTATTATTATTTATTAGTCTTAAGTTTGTAAAGTTTTGTAAACTGAACCTGTATATGTATATAGTGACTAATAAAGATATTTCATATTTCATATTTACCTAATAAAAAAAATGATATAAATCACAGTGTCTAACCAAAATTCAAGTTTTTTAAATCATCTGTAAGGAATTCATTCAAAGAATAATATGGATTTTCAACAAGCCACCCGAAAATCATCTGATCAAACTTTTTAAATGGAGTGAATCAGTCAACCATTGGCAATTTATTAAAAAATGACACACAATTAAACAATCTGTAGCTACTAATTGATTTAATTACTGGAAACTGAGGAGCATTTATTTTCTTTTATTTCTGGTATTACATGAATGGTGGTCACTTCTAAGGGGAAAGTTAACCAGGATTTAATTTTGTATATTATTATCTTAAGAACGTCAGAATCTATAAATAATATATACTTAAAATCTTAAATTTTTTAAATAGTGGGTTGCAGTGCACAAAGGGTCCTGCACCACAATGACAATGCGTGCAATGTACAGTTATTTACCGGACACGTATCACATTATTTATTTGTCAAAACGCAAAGAAACAAAACAACAACAATTGGGAAAAATTGCTTAATTACACCAGTTATTTACAGCAAAATTATATGATAACACTAAAAATTTAAAAAAACAAGAAACTAAAATATAACAATCATAACAACCAGCAAAGAAAACTGAACAAGTACATAAAAAACACAAATAACGTAATAATAATAGTGGATGTGCGGGATACAAACAGTTTATGAGTATTTTAATCCTGTATTACCTACAGGTTTTAACCTCGGGATGAAGTGACCCTTTGCAGGAAGTATTTTTTGTTATTATTATTAATATTATTCTTTATTATGTTATTATGAATTTTATTTTATATGTATTACATTTTATAATGTGAACAGTTGTCTATTTTATTATTAAGCATATAAAATTGTAAAATTTTTCCTGTTAAAATTATGTATAAAAGAGGGTCAAATAAATAAATTTTCATTTCATTTGTACTGGACATACGCTTATAAAAACCTGCCCCTATAACTTATTACAAACACAACTTTTATATATTATAAACCTTAAACTATTTATTCTCCCAGATATTTAAACATACACCTAAAAAGGATTTGTAATACATAATACGTGTTGGTAAAAGAAATAGCTACGTGACGTGTAACTTGTCAATTCTCATTTCAACTGATTCAACACGTAAAAATACTGGAGCTCAAATTAAAAAATATATAATTTGAATTTTTAAACACAAAAATTAAAAGTTTTAATATTGTCTAATATTTAAAATGTTGAATTGATTAAATAGTTTGCCTGAATACTTTTCGATTTTCTTATTAGACTTCTGAATGACATCTAAAGGTATTGATTTATAGGCATATTCCCAAACTGTTATTCCTCCTAAATTAAAATCTCCCTTGATTACTTTTGGAACATAGATCTAGAGGCGCAACCACTACTACAATATAAATCAAATCTCTAATAACTACAGGGAACACATATACAAGATAACAAAGCTGATTTCACTTAAAGTGTTTATTTTAATAAGTTATTTGTTTGAGTTGTGTCGTGGTATTAACTCGACTTTCTTTCACGATGTTTCCAGTTGCAAACTTTCACTGTTGTTTATATCAAACAAACTGGAGCAAATGTGGTTATGTCATGTTAAGATCAAACAGAACAATTATTACACGTTTGTTTACAGCGACCACAATTTGACAAGTTCATACTTTGCCTTTTATTTCGAGATATGTAATGCAGAGAAAGCTGACTGTGTTAAACAAATAGCGGGCAATCCAGCAACAAAATAACACTTATACAATATGTATAAGCAAATCAGATTTCAGCAAATTTACCCACTTAAACGATTAATGTAGTTTGTATTATTAATAGTTATTACTAAGATTATATTAATAGTATATAGTAAAGTTACTTTATTTAATAGAGTTAGTATTTAAACTTGTCTAGCCAAATCAAGTGGATAAAGTAACAGCTGAAGGTTGAAACTATTTTAATCCTGTTTAAATTAAAATTATAATTTTATAATAACTAGTAGTTTCCAGTTAAGAATTTTAACAGTTTTTAATAATGAGCAATTGAATAATACACAACTTGCAAAGAAATTCCTTAATAAATATAAGATTGTCACACATTAAGAATAAAATATAAACTGTTGAATTTTGTGAATTGTAAAGCAATCAATCACAAAGTAATTCTTCACAAACAAACCACTATATCAGTTAACCGTAAGATAATATTAAACAGCTGTTATAAATTGTCAAACAAAACAACAAACTAAAACGTATTTGAAATTTTAAACTGTTTAATTTTGCGATAAGTAACCAATCAATAACAACAAAACGTGAATCGGAACAAATAAAGTAAGCATTATTCAAGTTAACCTAAAAATAATTTAAAACAGTGTTATAAATTGTCAAACAAAACAACAAAGTAAATCGTATTTGAGATATTAAACCGTTTAATTTTCCGTGATTTAAGGAATCAATCACAACACAACGTGAATCATCACAAAAAAAGTAAGCATAAAAAGCATGTTATTTACATGAGAAAGTATTACAAAATAAGTGTTTCCAAGAAAAATGAAAACTTTTCGGCAAATATGCAGTAACATAATTTAATTTGACACCTCAATTAATAAAATTGGCCCTTTAGTAAAGAACTACGCGCTTGGTGCAGAAATTCCTTAGCGAATTAGGATGCATTTACAAACTGTGTGCATTCACATTTGTTGTTACATGTATTTTTACATTTTAATTATCCAGGATACAGAGTACAGGTAAGTACAATCGTCATAGACACTCTGGTTAACCCTACACAAATTACACAATTTAAAGTAAATTGAAAAACTAAAATAACGTCCAATGTGGTAAAATTAGATAAAGACAAAGTTTAAAAAAACACATACATACATTCACTTTCTTAAAACCAAAGTCTTTACTCCTCTGGAATTCCAAAACAAAAATAAAAATCTCGTACATACATCTCAAAGTTTAAACAATTATTATTTTATGATCTAAAATCATTAAAACTGTGTCATTGAAAAGGTGACCTCCTACCAGAAACTCTTACTCCAATACAACTAATTTGATTTTAAGAAATACTAATTTCCAACTAACCTCCAAGGATTTCTCATATAATCTCAAAAATCAACCAATATTTTCTATTTAAATAATTTTCAAATAAATTTGATCTAAAACGCGTTTCCCCAAACCAAAATTAACTAAAATCACACAGAACATTTTACACCAATTTGAAACATCATTTCTCTTGAAAATTGCATAAAGAACAAAAGCAGTATCTATCTTCTAACCAAGATTATATTATATTAAATAAACAAACTCTGCCCAGCAAACACTATATTAGAGTAGTGTTAACAGTAAGGACCCTTCTCCATTCGCCAAGTTCAAGGTCGACGGTCAATTACTGCTGGTGATAAACTGATGTTCTTGACCTGCTTATACAATCGACCTACCAGCTGCACGCTAGGAATGCATTAATAATAACATTCATTAATAATAAACTAGTGCTTTTGTTTGTATTGTGAAAGATTTTAGGTTTTATCCTTATGCAGGATTAATAGTTCCGATGTTGACACATCATTGTCGGAAACTCGATGTGCTGTACACACTTTACCAGACTAACGAACTAAGGCACTTCATAAGTAATTGTTCCCAGAGGATTAATAATAATAAACTTACTAATGTATGTATGATTTAATAATAATAAGTAATTTTTAATAATAGATAAAAGATGATTTTACTAATGCGTTTTGAACTTATTCCCTAGATAAAATTTAGAACCTAAGTTACTAAATTTAAGTTCAAACTTAAGAACTAAGTTTTCTATATGGTTTTCTTAGCTCATTCTTAAATCAATATTAGACAAACACGAATAACAGATTAATTGTAAATACAGTCGGTACTTGGTGAAATTCCATATCAAGGTAAATAATAACTGACATGTAAATTTCACATAATTTGTAATATTTACATGTGAGTTATTATTTACCTACGAATAACAGATTTGAGTTTAAAGTCTCGAGGACCTGGGAAATAACGAGTTATAAAAAGTTGTTGAAAATAGTTCCACAGAAGGATGAATTCACCGAGTAAGGATGATACATCGAGTAAAGATGATACATCGAGTAAGGATGAATACACCGAGTTCATTGGTCGAAGGAATCCGATAACTATTACAACACGTTGTTACTGATTTTGATTTATAAAATTAAGGTAAAACTTTTGACAATAAAAATCCGAAAATAGCGTTTTCACTAATGCTCTAACTTTTTCAGATTAGTAAAGTAGTTTAATACAGAGGTTCTACAATCTCACTGGCACTATTATTTTTTATTTCCCAAAGTGTTTCTACATTAACTCCTAGAGACATCTTTAATAAAAAATATAATATGTTAGGGAAAATTGTATTTTTAATTACTTCCTAATTGTAATTTGTAGACATGGTTTATGTCATTTATTTTGTAAACCTTCAAAAAATCAAAATATGTTTTAGGTTAAGGATTATATATATCCTACAATATTCTATAGAAAGCGAGGCTTCATAGTTTTATAGTTTTACGTATTTTTCTTCTCAATGACGCAGAAGCTTTTCAGTCGGGTAATGTGTGATTACCACATAGACATTCCCGTCGCAATAATTGTTCTAATCAGAGTTAGTTATTGATTATAGCATCACAATTTTTCCTCACGAAGATGGGTCAACTTCGATTTTTACCTGATACTATTACTCTTTGATAATATGAGGTGGTGGGTCATTTCGATTTAATCTTTAAACAAAATATAAACAATATTTTTTGGCTGACAAAGCAAATTAGAGCTGGAAAAACATATCAATATGTATTTTTAAACAAATTTTCGTTAATTATTTCTGTACAGAGATCTAAATACAGGTTTAGGTTAGGTTAGATTAGGTTTGGTTAGGTTAGATTTAGTTTAGGTTAAGTTAGTTTTTTTAGGTTAGGGTAGGTTAGTTTAGTTTAGGTTAGGTTAGGTTTAGTCAAGTTCCTGTCAAATCGTAGAGATTACACTGCGTTATTTTGAACAATACTTCTGACTTATATCATAATATAAGACCTGCCTAGACACTCTAAATAAAATACCACGCTCACAGATCGTGTATGTTTGAGTGTTTCAGTTAAGTGGATTATATAACATTTTACGCAACACAACGTATGTGCACAACCCGAAGGTGTTGTTTGCTACCTGCAGATATGTTTCCTCATTCAAAATTTGAGTAAATAAAACAACTTGCCACACAGGAAAGTAAGAACTTAGGAAAATATTTTAAAACCCATTTTGAAATTTGTTGTACTTTATTTTACCAGTAACAAACATGCAATAATTGTAAAATCTAGTTTTTTTGGGAAATTTTAACGAAATTCAATCAAACGTCTGGTTATTGGAGAGCCAATTACCGTTTTGATTTTTTAATTATTGTAGATTATACAGGTTAACTATTGTTAGAATTGGAGATCATTGGTTAAAATTTTGAAGTTGTAGAAAATAAGCTATTGTGAGAAGCTGCAGGACTTCCAGATGAGAAGAAACATATTTTAAGAAGCATTCACTTTAACACTTCCTAACTGACTTTGTTATATTTTATACCAACCACCATGTCTAAAATGATGTAAATAAATGGTACACAAACATAGCATTCAGATAACCAATCAAAAAGCAAAACTTAACAAGAAAACAAAAAATATTATAACACTATTTCCAATTCGCGACAAGAGGGTGTTGAACAAAAAAGTAAAATTAAAAGCATAATCTTAAAATTATAATTACAATTCGCGAATAATTTTGAAAAATATAACATTAAAAACCATTGCCGGTCAGGGTTTGTTTCGATATTTTAAAATTTATTCACGAAACAGTACCGACATTTCATTAAAATTTGTTTAATTTGGCCGATTTTTAAATGTTTGAGCCTTTTAGTACAGCGGTTTTTTTCTACTTTTGTACCAACAATATTCCAATCAAACATTTTTACATTCATTGGGGGGAAATATTATCAATATCGTCAGAACTGATTTTGAGATACGGTAATTTAAATTTTAGTTTTTTTTTATGGCAGTAATCTCCAAATTTTAAATTGATATAAACATACACAAAATGTATAGGGGATTATAAAAATCGACCCAAGTGTCAGCACGGTCATAATAAAAACCACGTTTTTGGATCTAAATAATAAAACGTATGCGTGTAAACTTTGAACAAATAATTCCCTACAACAGCTAAAACTACATGAATATGAAAAGAACACGTTCTGGTAGTCAAGATAGAAGTAGATTTCTCATGAAGACGACTGCAAAAGTTATTCATCAAAAGAGAATTCGCTTTGTAATCTTGCAGAAGAGTAACAAGCCAGACATTGTGTTGTCCTTCATTACAGATCATATGGACGTAGTGCCTTAATACATCCACAACTGAAGATGCGAAATAAATATTTCTCCTTTATACCTCGAATACTGAACAGTTAATTGTTATATAAGAGTTTATGTAGAGGAGACGAACAGAAAAATGAATAGAAAAATGTTTGCTTAAAATATAAGTTTTTTGACTCTAGAGAAGAATCAAATAATTTATGGCTGCCAACTTCCTGATTATAAATAATACGACTATACTGCAAACCACACATAAAAATGAGTCTAGAATCCATTTTGTTTTTGTTTTTTCCTTTTAGGACTATTTAAAACCAGACGTCTTTTTTAAAGGTGTTGATCCAAGGGTCCTTAAGTTGTGTTTAAAGAAGTTATAGGAGAAAATGGAGAATAGAGAAATTCTAGTCAGGTGGAAATACGTAAATATTCCACAATCTATTGATGTTGGGTCTTAGTCGACAACGATCGTGGCTTTACGAACGATTCACACTATAACGAAGAAGAACGCAGTCCCAGTTAGTGTACACATATCTGCAATTTTACAACTTGTTTATCGAAATTTAGGTAAACTAGTGTAATAAAAGTAAACTTGTTATTTGTAGAAAACACAAACATTCAAATTGTAAATTTCACCAAATAATAATATGAATAAGAGGGAAAATACTTTAGCCGAAGTAATTGATACATCATAATAATTTTCACATTTCTACGATTTGGAAATTGTAGTTTTATTCAAAATTTTCCGTTACAGTATATAGATGAGTCAAAAATTAAAAATAAGGTTTCCAGAAGTATTTACAAGCGATTTTCCACTCAGTATTAAATAGACTGGCACTTCAGTTTTCTAGTTAATCCCTGTAAGTAGTATGCACACTTAAACTCAAGTTAAAATATAATTTAAGCTGATTTCGAAAATTGGTCGATAAAAGATGAAAAAAGGAAGTAAGAAAAATCAAAAAAAAAATGTAAAACTAACTATGGAATAATATAAAATGTCGCAGTTAACATCACCGCGATTCAACAGTCGCGGTTGAATCAAATCAACAAATTGCTACATTGTTTCTTTTTATAACAACTAAAAATGAATAAACCATTACAACCAATGGAAACTATGAGATGCCGAACACAGGATGATTTCATTCAGTTATAAGTATTTAAAAAAGGAACATGTACTTAAATTAATGCTATTAAGATAGTATTTTATTTAGCTAATTTATTTATTGAATGTAATTTGCAACATGATCAATATAATTATAACATTTTAAGTTGTAATAAAAAAAATAAATGCATTATTTCCACACAAAAAAATTATATTTATTGATGGTAAAGGTTGAAAGCTTACTCATACATAAAATTTAAAATAATTGTAAGAAATTGGAATATGGTAATTTTCAAAACCATTTTCAATACTAAGAAACTATACAATTTTAATACGGAAAAGAATACAAAAACTTTATAGATGGTTGTTTTTATATTTAATTACTCTACACAAATCTACTTACTTGAATATCTTCTATAAAATTGTTTTCACTTTGTAATAAATCGATTACTCACCTGAAAAAAAAAGAAGCAATATTAGAGAAACAGAATAAATAACATATAAAAATTATGATAGGAAAAGTTCTAAAATTCTAACCTATATTGATTAGGGGAAAAAACAATAAAGTCTTGTATGATGATAAACCTGAAATGTATAATTTGCTACATTCCCCCTTCCATTTTTTTTCTTCATATAAGTGAGGAAGAAAAAAGTTAATTTTCTTTATTACTGACTTTTCCCCCATCTATTTCTTAAAGGGCATAAATTGGTATTCAAGGGAATATACCAAAAGTTTGTGAAATAAAATAATAAACTTAATAAAAAAATAAAATTAAAATAAATGATTTGTGTGGTTTATAGCACATTTTATTCTTTAATAACATATTAAAAGTTTTCGACATATACATGTTTATATATGTACTTATTTGGTTTATATATATTTATTTATTTATTTATCACACAAATCATTTATTTAGTTTATTATTATAATTTGTGTGTGTGTGTGTGTGTGTGTGTTTATAAATCACATTTATTTTTGTAATGACATTTACTTTACTTTTAAGTAAATGTGATTTTACTTGCATGAAATCGAGTTTTAAATGTCAATAATAAAAGTTTATCAATTTTTGTCAGTCATAATTTTCTTTTACTTGCTATTTGACACACTGGTTTAGATCAATAATTACTATTTCACAACAATTTAAACGAATTCGGTTGAGCAGATTCGGGTATTTTTTTATATCGCTCCAGGGACGAAATTCTCAGTCCTCATAACACCTAAATAAACATTTTCGGGTAAATGGTGAACAATGCGTTTTGTTTAAGCTCATAGAAGCGAAATTGTAACAAAATCTTTAGTTTTAAAATTTTTAGTCATCGTAAAAATAAAAATTTGTTTTCTGGACAAATATTTAGTTCACTTCTTTGGGCTGTAACACACTGCACAGACTACATATGATAGTCGTCATCAATCCAAAAACCGCTTTATTGGGCTCAGAGTCCTTGAAAATGTAAATATCTGCGTGAAACTTAACAATAATGTAAAAGAAAGTAGTCATAAACATAGATATTTATGTGACAAACTCACACAATACCGAACTACTCCGATAGTATTGGATGTTAAAGTTATCGCAATATTTATAATTACTTACCCTGTCAACTGTATCCTGAGTACAGTTTGTTATAACTTTACATATTTCTGTGCATACATAAAGAAGCCCATGCCAGACCAGTCGTGTACTTGTCTTACGCAATCACACCTGTAGCAGTGGCTAAGAGAAAGGACGCGGCAATCAAATGGGCGTCACGGAAACTGAAACCGTTTAATGTGCAATTGTTACAGCTACTGGATAAGTCGTTTCACTTGTGTTTCATACACGGTGTTGAAAAGTTATAAACTTCGGGGAAAATCATTCGAAAGACGAAGCCAGTATAGTGTCATCGTAAGTTTCAATGTTAGTCCTTGTATGAGAGGAGAAAAATATCTGTTTGAGTATCCACCGCAGTGTGAGCAGTTTCTATTAGTAATAAGCAAAACATAAATATCCGGTACAAAATACTAGATTTGTCTATAAACTAATGGAACTATTTATATATATTTTGTTTTGTCCATTTAAGTACAAAACACCTGGCTACCTGAGATAACTATCCTACGAGAGTAAACTGATCCTTTGATGTGAATGTCTTGATCAGGAAAGGTTTGAGACCTTGGATAAATGACAAAAGGACATATAACTCCTCAAGACAATCTTCTCAAGAAGACTCTAAGGTTTATTAGAGCTTCTGGTGGATGTCTTGGGTTATATATTATCTCATCTTACTTGTGAGCGTAAGAAGGCCTTGTGGATGACGTACTGAAATGTCCGACCAGCCACAATAAGAAGAAACGACTCCATCTCCTTCAAAATAAATCTCTTAGGAAACGACACACTTATGAGATTTTTGTATTGTCAATTTAAGTACAAAAAACCTGACCGCCTGAGAAAACTGGTCTACAAGAGGACTCTGATTCTAGGATATAAATGTCTAGATCCGGAAAGGACTGAGACCTTGGAGTAAATGACAAAAGAACAAATAATTCCTCAAGAGTACCTTGGCAAGAAGTCTCTAAGATTCACAGAGCTCCTGGTTCTTCTGGTATATGTCTTGGGTTATAAATCATCTTATTTTACTTGGGAGCGCAGTAAACTCTTGTGTCTGAAGTACTGAAGGGTCCTACCGTCCAAAATAATAAATAACTCTATCTCCTTCTAAATAGCTCCCCTATGAAACGATACACATAAGAAATTTCGTTCCCATTGACGGTGATAGAAATTATTTTAAAATTACGAAACTGAAGTTAAGTTTTGAGTGTTGGGAAATAATCACATGGAATAAAATTTGGGGAAAATAGGAGTCGCAGTACCACTGGAACGCTCTTTTTAGCAAAATAATTGTTCACAAAAAGTGCAATGTGGAAGGTGTTGTCATAATGAATCGTCAAAAAGCGAACATTGAAAAATGATCTTTTTTCTAAGTCTAAGAACTCGAGCTTAGACAATTTTATTGTCTTTCTAATCTTACGGCACAAGTTCCTCATCCACAATACTTCTTCTTTTTTCTCTTACGTTAGTAGGGTAAGGGAAATAAATTCCATCCCCTTCTGTCAATTGTATTTCCTTTTCGGTCTCTATTGTTTTCATGATTTGTTATTTTCTTCATCCAGAGTATAAGTGGTCGACCTTCACTTCTTTTCCCGTTTGTTGGAGCTTCTAAAACACGGGATCCCTTGACATTCTATTCACGTGTCAGAACCATTTCTTTGGCACAATACTTCAAATATCGAGGAAGTAATTATCAATGGTTTGAGCCAGGATTTTCCTAACTATATATTTTTTCTTTAGGGAGTGGCGAAATTGTTCAATGCTTCTAAGTTTTGTTTCTAAATCATAATCAATATTTCATGTTTCATCACCCATTAGGAAAAAAATAATATCTAGGCAATTTTATACTCCCAAGGAAGTCAAGATATATATTTCGGGCTGTGTTTTCTGTCTTCAGTGAGATTTTTACAACCATTTTTGTGCAGATTTTCCTCATACTCATATCAAGCGTTAAAACGTCATGATCAGTTTGGTGATTCAAATTTAACGTATCATTGTTGGTAAGTGTCGATCAGAGATGATGAGACCTCTCACTTTCCTCAGTTCGTGCTGTGCTTGTTCATCCAGAACTGGGTTCATTCTTCATGGTTTCACGGCCATCAAAAAATGATTTGTGACGCTGTAAACCCTAATTCCGAGACATGGCATCATCACTGTAAGCTTGTTTTAAATGTTTTTGTCTCTATAACTTGAAGTTTTATTATTACGGAGCTCCATTTTTGTGACACAAAAAAACAAACATTTACAAAAACTATAGTTCAGTGAAATTTACTACGGTTACGAACTTAATTTAAGGACATTCGCACGATTGGTCTCACATTGCTGCCACTTCATGAGAAAAAAAATCAATCTCATTACTTTTAAACAAACCTAATACAATAATCATCTGTAATTCATTTTCTTAAAATTTAAAAATAGAATTTACTTCAAAATTAATTTTTTATGTAATTTTGTAACTCTCTTACTATCTGGGGTTGAACCACTTTTTTATTTTATTTCAAAGGTAATGAAAAATTAATTATAGATCCATAATAATACTTACCCAACCCGATCTTACAATGTAAAGTAGATCTTCTAAATGTAATGCCCAAAATATGCTAGACCTTGTAGGATATATTAAATTTGATTGGTAGGTCAATGAGTCTTACCCCACAACCTAATAAATGTGTATATATCACGACCCTCTTGATCTGGTAGCCCTTAGCGGCCCTCATAGATCTGTATATATTAAAACTCTCCATTCGCTACGCTCTCGTAAGTGTTTCGGTCCTACCGCATTTCGTAACAATACAAATAACACTTTTTATTGGGAGATCAGATTTTGAAATTAAATTTTGATAACTACGCTTACACGGTCCACTGACATTAGGATTTATGTGCATGTATCTGCTGAGGACGATATCATTGAAACGTATTTGTGTTAGACAAATAAAGTAAATTTGTGTATTCATTCATTTAGTTATTGAAGTTTCCTCAAGTGTAGCTCATTAAAGTTGGTAATTTAGTAAATTATAAGTTGAATAACACAATACGAAAAAATGTATAAAATGGCCGTCGTTTTCAAATAGATTTTTCGGAATTTCAATCTTGAAAATAACTTTTTTGGTTTCCTGAGGATATGAAAGTTAAACTTGCCATGTAATACAAACAGCTCTTCTAAATGTAACACCCAAAAGTTGTTTTCTTGAGCTTTGTAGGCAATCACAATTGTATCAAGGGGACTTATCGAGTAGGGTAAGTTTGCAACAGTTGTTGCACAGGTTTTCTGTACATCGTAACTGTGTATATCACTTCTTCAAGTCGACAAGGCCCTGACGGCTCTCGTAGATGTATATTAATAAAGCTAAACTCATTTGGTTCGTGTCAGTTTCTCGGCCCTAGCCGATCTCGTCTACATACGTGTAGGAGGCTTTAATCGCTACGCTCGTGTCAATGACTCGGCGCTGTCGGATTTATAACTATACGATTGATACATTTTCTTGCGAGGTCAGCGTTCGAAAATACATTTTTGACAAATAACTTCGTTGCTTGTCGTCGTAGAGGGTTGCGGTTGGTACCATTACATGTAGAATTGAAGTCTGCAAATTTTAGTCTAATTTAGTTTGTTGAATAACACGAGATATTAACAAAAAACCGATTTAAAATGGCCCCCATTTATACATTTTGAATTCCACTTTTCTTATTTCTGATAGGGTTCTACATTATCTCACTATAGTCCCCTTTGTTAAATTTCATGTTTAATTTTAATATTTGTGGTCGCTATTGTGCTTAAAGATGGACGGCGTGTCGAGAATCGCTTTCTAGATTTCCTGAAGCTATGAATCATAAAACTCAGTAAAAAAAAAAAAGTCGATGTTTTTGACATTTACTAACCTTATAACTGGGTAAGTAATAAAATGTTAGGTTTCCTAAGGCCATGAACCATAAAGCTCAGTCAAAAACAGAAGTCGATGTTTTTGACATTACTAACCTTATAACTGGGTAGGTAATAAAATGTTAGGTTTCCTAAAGCCATGAACCATAAAACTCAGTAAAAAACAGAAGTCGATGTTTTTGACATTACTAACCTTATAACTGGGTAGGTAATAAAATGTTAGGTTTCCTAAGGCCATGAACCATAAAGCTCAGTCAAAAACAGAAGTCGATGTTTTTGACATTACTAACCTTATAACTGGGTAGGTAATAAAATGTTAGGTTTCCTAAAGCCATGAACCATAAAGCTCAGTCAAAAACAGAAGTCGATGTTTTTGACATTACTAACCTTATAACTGGGTAGGTAATAAAATGTTAGGTTTCCTAAGGCCATGAACCATAAAGCTCAGTCAAAAACAGAAGTCGATGTTTTTGACATTACTAACCTTATAACTGGGTAGGTAATAAAATGTTAGGTTTCCTAAAGCCATGAACCATAAAACTCAGTAAAAAAACAGAAGTCGATGTTTTTGACATTCACTAACCTTATAATTGGGTAAGTAATAAAATTGTTAGGTTAGGTTAGGTTTCCCACAGCCATGAAACATAAATCTTAGTCTAAAAAACAAAATTCGATGTTTTTCACATTTACTAACCTAAAAACTGGGTAAGTAATAAAAGGTTATTTACAACGAAAACTTAAGACATTTAGAATTCTTTCTTACATAATTACATAATATACTGCAACAATATCATTTGAAACTCTTTAAACATCTAAGGAAGTAAATGTGCGCAGACAATTTCGCTGGATATAAGGAAACAACCGTGTTCACAAGAGTATAATTTGTATATGATGAATAGAAACTAAACTGAAGAGAATAATACAATGGAAAGAGACTGGCACATTAGAAATAGAAGCTGTCGACAAATCATGCCAATTTCAAAGTCTTTCCCTTACTATCTTGGACAACAAAAACTATATAAAATGAGAATAATGCTTCCTTATTATGAAATATGTATCACTTTATTAGACTGATGTAAATGCTGACATTCTTCACTTCCGAGACTTTGAAACATCAAGAAAAGTATTCTCATTAAAATCGATTTGGAATTCAATCAAAAGTGCAAAAATAACTGCATTAACTTTCTCACACACCAATCATAAAACCAACTGTAATATCCGTTATCTCTCCAAATAAATACCTCAGATAAGTATCTCTTTACTTGATGTGATACCACCACTGCCAAGTGAGAATGAAATAATATAATGTTTAGTACTCATTTTTGTCAATGAATTTCTTTTAGGAGATATATTGTTAAGGAGGGTTTTATCAATTGTTATTGTATACGTTTCGAAGTTATTCGTTTGTGCGTTCAACTCATCCAAAACGTAAATAATATTTGATTGATCTATGTTAATTTCTGTTTTTAACCATTTATTCCTGAACTAGATTTAAAATACTGATCTGTATCATTAATCTTCATGTATTATCAAAATTTGAACTAAGTCGATTTTGAGAAATTAGGTTTTACATACTAGCTTCATGGTATTTTTATTTATTTACCGATACCTCCCATAGCGGCATTTTTGGGGAAATTGCAACAAATAACTTTAGCTTGAATCTTTAGAAATCGTTTCAGGGATATTAATTTGATCAAAATCGTTAAAGCCAGAACTTTACAGGTTTGGTCTTACGGCAGGTACCCCTAAATCTGAGTTAATGAAAATGCGGGAGGGGGGGAACTCGAGATATGACAAAATAGGCCCACTAACAAATTTCATAAAAACCCGTTCATTTATATGGGTTATAGAACACTGCACAGCTACAATTACCTGTATTACAATCATCAAATGTTTATGCTTCAGGGGACTAATGTTGGTAATTCCAAGGAAAACTCTCTCTCTCTCTCTCTCTCTCTCTCTCTCTCTCTCTCTCTCTCTCTCTCTCTCTCTATATATATATATATATATATATATATATATATATATATATATATATATATATATGAGAGTAAAACATTAAAATTTTTGGTGGCCATAAATAATTTCGCAATTAAGTAATGTTTCGATAAATTATTATGACAGTGGTGTGTACATTTTATCTCGACCAAATCGACCCTATGTTTTTCTTATTGGACGTATTCTTCTTATAAGTTTTTCCTTTTTGAAATTTTATAATTTTGTGATGTTAGAATTGAACAATTGTTTAGATATTTTAACATTTCATTCATTATATTTTTCATATAAACACATTTATTAAATTCTTATAATCAGTTAGGTAAATGTTCAAAATGACGGTAAAATTTTTTTTTAAGCAGTTACTTTTAAAATTTTGAAATAATTAATTTCATCATCTGAAAGACCGACAACATACGTAAAAATACATTTGTAAGTACAAGCAATTAAATAAACTATAAATGCAATACAATTTTCCGAAAGTTTAACGTGGCAAATTTTCCTATCAGTACGTTCTCTAATTATTCTCGAAGTAGTGGATAAACAGTTCTCTTAGAGAAATTTCTATTAGACTGATTAACCCGCAGATTACTTCTGTAACTTTTAAAATGGCGGCCATTTAAAATACAAAAGCAAAATAAAAACCTAACAGTTATTATCAAGTAAGGAAAATAAGGATTCCCCGAACCATAAAAACATTCGGGAAATCCTTATTTTCCTCTTTACAGATATCGTCACAGTGTTTCTTAGACATTTGATAATATCAACTACATTCATAAAACTATTACGCTTATATATTATTCATTTTTATGACAGGAAATCATAACAATCTATTCTTTAACCTACCGTGATGTTATGTCTTTATTTATCATAATAACCGGCCTGTTCGCGCGTGGGTGCAGTACCAGACTACCAACAATTGACTCTACTGAATGTCAAATCAAACGACTGACACAGCAAGAAATCGATTAACAAAGTAGATTATTGTGTTTATCAAAGATATTGTTCGATGACTATTAATAATACCCGCGTCCAGAACCGGTCTTGCAGACACGTGACTAACTGGCGAGTTCATTTTGCATGCATTTTGTAAATTAATGATCCAAAGATAGATGTCAGTAGGCGAAGGCAAAACTAGGGAATTCCATTAGACGCCACACCTGTAGCGTTCAAGGAGAACTGTTCTTCAATTGGCAATGGTATTCTTCATTTAAAAGCGTTGGCATTACTTATATTATTTCGAAAAGTTAAAATGTAAATTATTGGAGTACCGCAAGGTACAGAAATGGGACCACTCCTTTATCTTTATTTCTTCCTCAAACAGTTCTCAGTATTTTTTTCTTTCTTATAGTGCAAAGAATCGAATGTAGTTTAATTAGTCGATATTATGTATCCACGAATAATATCAATACACCTAAAAGGTTTTTTATCCGTTATTAAAAAACGGTTCGTTCAAATTTCTTTAGGTCGAATATTTGTAGTCAAAATTTATTTCTATATCTTTAAGGATCAATACCGATAGTCCTACTAAAAACAATATACCATTCGTATGGAACTTCTTTAAACAGTTTATAACTTAGTTTAAAGTTCTGTAAAGATACGAGATTTAATCCCACGGTATACGTAGATTATATTAAGAGTAAGCTTAGAAAATAAACATTACTTTTTAGAAGTATGTACGAAATTTTAAACCATTTCTAAATACGACAGGTTTACTTTACATGAGGTTGAGGTTATGTTGCTTATAAATCGATACTGGCACCTTTAGATTTCAATCCGAAATCTCATAAAAGATGCAACAAAAATATCGAAAAGGTTTTTAAAAGACGAACGCTTTAATGAATTCAACGCTTTAAATAATATGCAGCTCTTTATTAAAACTCTGTTAAATTATCTGTTAAAATTCAATTTTTTAATTTTAAATTACCAGTATTTTACGCGTCAATCTCAATCAGTTGGAATGAAAATAGATAAGCTTCACGCAAATATTTCTGTTACTAACTTTTATTACGTATCATAAATTTGGTTCATAATATACCTAAATACTTGTTTGAGTTTTAATATTTTATTCGTAGATTCGTGCTTTCGAAAAGTTATGCGAAGAATTCTTACAAAATTTTCAATGCTTTGTATTATAATTGATATTTCGGTATAAAAATAATAACAATCAAATATTATTTTTTCTCAGAAATTGTTGAACAGATTGTTAAGAAATTAATAACACTAAAGCTCTTACACTTCGTTCATTAAAAACGGATTTTGCGTTCTTCTGAATTACACGTTATAATTTAGTTTACTCTAGTTCTTACATAATACTATTTAGGAATCTAATAAACATACATAAATTTAAACTAGGTACTTGTTAAATGAAATGGAGTGGAGCAAGTTATTTAATTAATGTATACTGATTCCCAGTGAACAATTAAAACTTATAAAAAACAAAAACTAATAAGAAATAAGTCTTCATTTACACAATTAAGTAAAACAATGTAGAGAAATACTTGAAAGATGACTACAATTACACTCACTTAGCGTTCGTGTTCGCATTTACCAATAATAATTAATGTTTTTAAATTTGCAACAAATATATTGAAAAAAAAATGAAAGTTATTATTACACTACATAAAAATCACAAATTAAATATCAAAGTATTAATGTAGAGGCAATGACTACTTTACCATAATAACTGCTACAATAATAATAATAATAATAATGGACTACTATTGAATGTAAAAACACCATTTCAATTATCCTTAATTAGACCACTGTTATACACGTATTTAAAAGTAACTTAATAAAATACTAACCTATTTCTTCTAACAGTAAAATTTAGGTGGTTTGTGACTGTTTTAAAATTTTAAAACACCTAAATCATATTTCAACTACATTAAAATAAATTATTAAATAAATAACCCTCTACCTGATAAAATGTAGTTGGTTCACGACACACACTAGTAGTTTGAAAGTAAATTGTCTCAAATGGAAACAAAATCATTACTGTCATCATAAGTTTAGTGTCGTATCCATACTTTTTTTTAATGCGCAGATTTCCTTGACAAAGTATGTGTAAAGAGTTCTTCCGATGGTTTTTAAATCAATAAAAAAGGAAACATTACAATAATCCTATATATGACAAAATAGAAATATAATGATGATAACCTTTCCTGGATACAATTTTATGGTTATTAAGTATATACAGAGTGTTCAAGAACTCACTTTAATGTTTTTATTCCTTAAGATAAATTAAAAGAACAATAAATATATATCTTGTGGTGCAGAACAAAAATTGGAGACGTACAAAAAATATTATTATTTATCTAAAGAAATATAAATTGATAATCCTTGCATTGAATATAAAATTACCTTGTTAATAAATTTCTTAACCAATATGACAAAAACATTACAGAAAACCAAATTACTGTAGATGTTTTGAAGTAATAGTAAATATTAAGGAGATTAAAGAATCTACACCAACTGTGAAAATGTGGCAACATTGTAGGATGGTGGAGGGAGGTAAGGTAACCACCAAATAGTCTTCATTGAATTATTATCCTGGCTTTAGTAATAGTTCAAAAGTGAATAAAAATTTTAATTCAAACATCACTCGGAATCTTATTTCTGTAAAGCAGTCGAAGTTTAAATTTATTTTTCTCAATAACACTTGAACCGATTGAAATTACATTTCTAGCACTTGGTGTAAATTTGTTAAGAAGATAACTCGTGCAATTTTAATAAGACAGAAAAATATAAAAGTTCCATTTAAAGTTATTAATAAAAACCTTTGGTTAAATTATTAAATTTCAGTTAGTCGCATGACCTGAATCTACAACAATGCCATACAGTATAGTTGATAACATGAAACACAAGTAGTAACTTGACAATAAATAATGACATGTCCAACATTTACTAGTATTACCTTGTCACTAATATCAGATAATAGCTACTTATTATAATTCATACTTGGAAACCAGAAATTGTATCCTTATTGGAAATTCTCTTGGCCAATGTTACCGATTTCCTTTCATTTCTATGTTGAGATGTTGATAAATCGTCATTATATTGGTGAATTTCAGAACAGTCGAAATAGCAGTTATATTTTAATTAAAACTAAATTTGATGATTAAAATAAAATCTGCTCCTTTTCGGAGGTTCAAAACACACTTGCAAATTTTAAACGAATGTTGGTTTTCCTTGTTTCAGACATGGATCTCTTTTAGGGGATTCTTCCTGAGATTGAATTAAACACAGAACGAGCATTCATTTGTTTGAAACAAGCTTAGTTGTCTGTCTGTCCGCCATTTTGTGTTTTGTACAAAAACCATTATTATTTGGAAATCAATTAGATTATCAAGTCCAAATTTGGTAACAATATTTTTGATGTGATCTTTTATCAATGTACCAATAAAATACATTGCTTAGTTTTTCTGCATTTTTAACAACTGTTGTAAGCATTCAAGCTTTGTTATTTTGTTGAAAAGTCTTTTAATTATGTATTCTCCTTTCATTATTATTGTCTTTTTGATTTTCCACCTCAATATTAAGCTGTAACTAGTTTCTTCCAAGAAACAGCTTTTTGTTAATAACAATACGATTGACATATTGGGCAAATTTGACAAAAAAAAAATGGCAAACTAAGCAATGGATTTTATTATTACTTTTAAAAAACATCATATTTCAAAAATATTTTGTTTTAGGCTAATTTTGGATATTGTAAATAAATATCAAAAATGTGGTTTTCAGTTTTTTACAATAATTCCGTTATCCTTCTAGCTACCTTAAAAATACAAAAACCATTTTGTTTGTCATTCAGAAAGAAAACTTTTTGTCAACCGTAACTTTCGTATAAAATTAACGATTTTTGAGATATTGGGCGTTAAACATTTTAAACAGCAGCCATTTCGAAGAAAAATACAAAACAATTTCGTGGTTTTTAGTACATTGATAAAAGGTCACATACAAAATATGTATACTAAATTTGGACTTGATATCTAATTTAAATTAAAAAAATTTTTTTTGTAAAAAGAGAAAAAGGTAGACAGACAGACAATTAAGTTTGTTTCAAACACATGAATTCTCGTTATGTGTTAACTCCAACCACGGGAACAATCGCCTAAATTATCCGACAAGAGTTCCGACACACCCTGTATATGTAATTGGGTGACCGGTTGTTAACTATAACCCTTCTGAATTTGTTTACCGACTTAATTATTCTTTTACTTTGATAGTACACTACGAAATCCAATGTTTGAATTTTATCCCAAAAATGGAATTTCCTGGAAAATGTATTTATGTTTTCCAGCCGTCGTCTCCATAGCACAAACGGTGAAAATAGTTTTAATATTGTTTTTCCAAGTATATTTTCCAATGATTAAACGCCATTTAAAAATTCTGATAATTTGATAATGTCTCGTTTCAAATATAAACAAATTTTCGAATATATCTATAAAGAAGTCAGAAATCGTTTCTAAAAACTGCGCAATATGATCTGTATTTGTAGAACCTACAGTATAGATGAAAAATTATTCTTGAAAAATGTTTTCAGAAATTCACTGGAAATTCACCAAGTATTTTTACTGGTTAACAAACTTCATTCGTAAAGCCAAGCTAAATGATTCTAAAAGAGAAAAGTCACATCTTGAAAGTTAGCTAACAAAAATACAGACTTAAAACTATATCTTTCTTGTTGATAAAAGCAGGAACCTAATAATACAAACAAGTTAATTTATGTTTACTATCTAGAGTTTATTACTATATTTATTTTTAATGTTCATCTTTTGGTGAAAACTTATTATATATTTTTTATCAAGTGATGAAGTGAAACTATGAATAGCATCGGTGAACAGTTATTAAACCTCAGATGACGAAATTTCCATCAGTAAGATAACAAAGGATATAATATAATGTTATAAATAATTCATTAATAATTTATAAAAAAGTATATAATTTATTCATAAAATATGCGAAACTGAACATTTATTGCAGAACAGTAAAGGTACTAAATGTCACCTAGAGGCTTTAAATTTGACAAATTTATTCCAAACAGATTACTATTAAACGATAATTCACAATACAACATCTAACTTTAATCAAATTAAGAGGCAGGCAGGGGACATGATATACTCCCCCCCACACTTAACTTGTAAGTTTGTGTTTCCTCTTCATCTGACGCAGTTTTTTCCTACTTTTTTAAAGTTTTTTTTATTTGAATTCTTAATATATGTTTGTATGTTGGGTAATCTATGTAAGTAATATTGACAATTAAATAATTAATGTCAAAAAGAATTTTTTTTAACAAGTTAAAACACTTTTATAAATAAAAGAAAGATTGTATGATTACGTTTTAGATATCAGAGGGTCTATGCTTAGACTTTAACCTCAGATAAGGAATGCTTGTTTGTCTTAACGTGGTTTGCCAAAATTTATTGATTACAGACCCACTGTGTGGACTTTGATTTTGTTTTTGTTAATGTACTGTTTTATAAAACTTATAATAAGCAATGGTTTTTATATCTAAAGAACTACTTAAAATGTTTGTAACTTACAATATTGTTTAAAACTGATTTAGGACCTGGTTACAAGTAATTAAAATATCGCCTAAATAACATATTTATTAAGTAACTGTGGATTTTGTTTAGGTTTATCTTATTGTGAATCTAGTATTTTAAACGACTTTTCTCATACACATTTTCACTCTAGAAACTTTGGAAACTCTAGAGGATATGATTGTTGAAAATGAGCTTTAAAAATATAAATATCTCATTGGAGTCAGATTTAAAAGAATTTAAGAATTGTATTGAACGTGAAAAAGAAAAGTGTTCAAACTTTCTGGAATTATTTAATAATTTAGAAGACGACTTGATGACCTTAAAGTCTCCTCATTTAATAAAGCAAAGACCCAGAACCTTGAATAGGAATTCGTCAAAAACAACAAGGAAATACAAAGTTTTCTAATAAATTAAAACGATCTGAAATTGTGATAAAAAATATATCAGATGATTTATTACATATAAAATCACTTTATTCAGATCTCATGGATAAACATAAGGAACCTACTTATCCGAAGTTAGTTTTCAGACATAATGCCTACTTGTCTGAAGTTAGTTTTAATAAAACCCGAAAAAAGAAGTAGCAAAAAATCCCAACTAACATATAAATACTTAATAGTCAAGACTGGGAATTTATAATATAAATAATAAAATCAAGATAGTAACTGATAAATTGTCCAAAGTAGGAATTTTGGCTGATAATCAAGACAACAAAAATTTGAGATTTGTTTACGGACACTTTGGGTCCATTTTTCAAAATTTGTAATTTTTAAAATCAAATATCTGATATGGTACAAAATGCTGACAAATGACTTTGGACAAATGATTGTGTAGTCATTATAGGGGAGTGAATAAAGTCTATAACTATAACCAGTACCAATTTGTAACAAGGAAAGCAATAAAAAAAAAAAATTTAAAAACTAGTTTCCATTGACGTTGAAACTAATCTTTGGGTTAGGTCAATTCAATATAGATATAATAAGAATGACTGATTGGTTTCATCATATCAGCTGACAAATTAGGTTTTATGAAACTTATAAAGCTCGCATGGTGGAAATGTGTTTGGAAGGACATAAATATAAAACTAAATACAACTAATTATACAAAACAAGGACTCCATTTAAATTAGAAGAGGAAACAAATGAATTGTAAAGGTGTAGGGAATTTTTTACGATCTCTAAACCAAATAGCACTCCTGCGATAGATCTTCAATAACTATAGATGAAACCTGGTGCTCGTATAGTCCTCAGCAACTTAATAAGGAAACTCTTCTCATTTCAAGTGGACAATTTTCCGTTATAACTGGCGAACCAAATATTAACAATTTTAAAAACCGCCCACGATAACTTTTGTTGTTCAAGTCCTTCTACTCCGTGAATGAGTTCAGTAACCATAAGTGGTAATTTCTGAAAAATTCCAATTTCATCTATACAGTTTTGTTCTTCATGTTGTTATTTTAAAAGTTTCCATTAATTTTTAGTCTATGATATTGTGTTGTGTGTTAATACCGTTTCTTAATAAAATATTACGTATTTTCGTAATTTATTTAAGTGACATCTTAGTTGTTTTTTACTGTATAATTTTTATTGTTTGTATAGTTTAGTTTTACTATGGCCATACAGACTTTTATTTCGAAAATAAAAATTAAATTAAATGTAGATTTAAATATCTACGTCCTTCGAGTTTTAGTGAATTAACACGTTTGAAACAAACTTTTAAGTCGTTAGAAGCGATTTATAACTATGACATTCTGTATGTATATTCCACTTTATACACCATGCCACAGGCAATCAAAAAATAATAATTTAGATCATATTGGTCCAAATCCCCTAATGAAAATACACAAAACTGAATTGTAAGCAGTAGGATTAAAATTTAACGCACGCTTCCAAATAGAATGTCATTCCGAAAATAATATCTATTTCAAACATTTTCACCTTTTTTTACATTTAAATGTAAATTTTGAAAATCTATTATTTTGAGAGCTTACATATTAGTTAATAATTTTAACTTCAAAATTTTAGGCATTATAATAATAATAAAGCTTTATTATTTAGGCCCTTATAGGCAAAAACCCTCTCCTTTAGGAGGTTATATATTTGTACATATATTTACATAAATAATGAATTAAATTTTTCTTTAATAATTTAAGTGACAAAAGAAACAAAAATACATTAACCCACGTTAAAATCACATATAAATACGTTTAAAGTTTGTAACTTATTTATTTAGTTTTTTTTTTTAAATTAGTAATTCAGGTTCTGTTTTTTTATTTTTGTTTGTTTTTTTTTTTTTTTTTAATTTTCTACAATTTTTGTCCTAACTTTATATTTCTTGTTCACCATATTCTCTCGCCATCGCACCACCTGCATTTCTCGTTTTCTCTTATGTTCTGTTGGACATGATTCAGAAGAAATTTTTGCCCATCTTTGTCCTCTCGTTCTTGCTACGTGTCGCGTCCATTCACATTGTAATTTATGAGTTTTCTTTTTAAGATCACATCTTAAGATCTCCGAATGTACTCTGAATACGGCTGATTTTCAAGTTTTGAGCTTTTAATCCCATTACATGAAACTGTGTGGTTTTCAGTTTATTCCATAATTTATTGGAAAGAGCTCATATTTAGCTTCCACACAATGTACCAAAACCTTTTAAATTGTTTGTGTAGTTCGCTTTAAATATGTTCTTTAGACTTCAGTATTTAACCAGTAAAAAAAAAAAAAAAAAAAAAAAAAAAAAATCAAAATTTTCATCCAAAGTCAATATTTTCATTTATGATGGTATAGTTACAGAAAAATTTACAAAAAATCAATCTTCATCTACGTATATACCACTCTAAACAGCATACCAACAGCAATGAGAAAATAATTTCCTAGATGACAATTTTGGTTCATTTGAGTTTTGATATTTTTATAGAGGCAGATAAAAATAAGCAAAAGTTAAATTTTTTTTCAAAACTATAAGGGCACTACTTATAAAATAGCCAGAGGTTTCAAACTTGGCAATTTTCTTCTGCGGTACTCTAATTAGCACTTAATCTCAACTATGTTTACAATATTTACGTTTCAACATAAATTTTGGAAATTTCCCATTATTAGTGTTTACCGGATTAACAATCAAGTGTAACAAAATTGCACAATCTTAACTAAAATATGAACAGCTGTTTTCAATTTATTAGCCTAAATTTGAGTTTATGATTTCACAACTGCATAAAATGGATGCGCAAAAATTCTGCGCAGCGCTAGTTATTTATTTATAACGTATGAAGACGTAAAGTAAATTATTATATTATACGCTATTGCAAAATGGCAGACCTACAACTTGCTGATATATAATTCCATTATTATGACACCAATATGTAGAAAATCATCCATAAAAACCGTTTTATGAACGTCTTACTGACCTTCAAACTGCCCCATGTAGAGAAATAATGTCATGAAGATCCTAGACGATGTTATCTTTGAGTTCACTTAAGATATATTTGACTGTATAAATACCGTAACTTACAATATAAAACAAGAAACTATATTTACATTTAAATTAAACACCAATTTGACTTTCTCGCATTATTCAAAAGACGAACTTTAGTGTCAGTTTCTACGAGTTCTTTTTTGTCTCAGATTTTTAAATTCATCTCAAATTCAGGTCGAAACAAAACACTGAGTCAGTGTGTCAAATTTCCATCATACACACCTGACTCGAAAATCAATGAACGGATTTTGAAAAACTTATTAAATTTTGGTTTACTATATAAATACTCTCATTTCAAAAATTGGTTAAAACTTAAACGTAGTCAACACAAAACCCTAAACATCTTTATGTTAAAAGAGTAAATTTTATAGTTAAATTTATAGTAGCTTTGTGACGGTGTCACTGGGACTCGGGAACGATATTTGAGCGTAGTCGAGGGGGGAAATGATATGTTCGTTCTCAGAACCAAACGTGGTGTGTTATGGCTGTGTGGTATTAATTTTTACGTTGCTGATATTTTACTTAAATATCTTCCAAAATATAAAGTGTGTCCAGAAATTACTCTATCAAACTTCAGGAACTGATTGGTTTGAAAAAATATACAAGAAATGTCATATAACATAATATAGTCTTAACTTGCTTAGTTTACCGTCTATCCGCCATTTATTTTTTTTACAAAAAAGTTATAACTTTGGAAATAGTTAGGATATTAATTTCAGATTTGGTATACGCATTTTTTGTGTAATGTTTTATGCGTGTACCAAAAACAAAGGATTAATTAATACATTTTAAAAATTGTTACAGTTTAAAATTCTCAACATGGAATATTTCAAAAACCGTTAATTTCATAAAATAATTACAACAGACAAAAAAATTTCCCTTTTTATTAAAAAACAATACTTTTTTTATTTATTCTGTAGCTCGAAAGATAGTACAGTTATCGACAAAAAACCTACTACATAATTTCTTGCAATTGTCTAAAACACCAACGATTTTGTTAAATATTTTTTAATTACGACAATTACTAAAACAATAACAAAATCTATCACCTAATTTCAACTACATAAGCTTAGTCTTGGTAATGAAAGTAAATAAATATCCCACAAAACAGCTGTTCTTATCAGCTAATTTTTATTTGACTGCTTTTAGGCCTACATTGAAAGAAAAACAATATTAACTAAATTGAACCAAAATATGTTACATAGATCACTCACTGCATAAAGTTAACGGTTTTCGAGTTATTCGACGTTAGAAATTTTAAACGGCGGCCATTTTGAAAATATACCAAATACTCTTTGTTTTTTATACACGTATAAAATATTACATAAGAACCGTGTATACCAAATTTGAACTCAATATCCTATCTATTAATAAAAATATATATTATGTATATAGCAATTTTTTGTAAATTTTGAACCTACCCAACCAGTTCTTGAGGTTTGGTCCAGTAATTTTTAGACACCCTGTATATTAAAAACCACAACAAAAATACAAAACGTTAACAACGTTAACAAGGAAAGTCAGTTCTATACCAACCCTTATCCCGTAAGAAATACTTCCGGACAGACGTATTTCATAGGTTTTTAGGGAGATGATGACAAATATTATTTGTAGTTACTAAGCACTTTTTGAATGAATACATGAGAAAGTTCACATAGAATGTTTGAACTATCTTTTATATCGGTCTCTTCAAAACAAGAATTTAAAGTCAGGCACGAGTGTCAAAATGTCGTTTAAGGAAAAAGTACAAGTAGAGAACAAAACAAACAGTAGATGTAAAGAAACAACGCCTATTCCCACCCTATGACAAAACACTCCCCTCCTGTGACAGACGGGCGTAGCCCCTATTCTATTGTACTACGTCTAACAATTCACTCTGATGAAGATTATCCTCCGTGTTGTTATCTTCACTCTTCAGATTGTTCTTTACGAAGCCAAGTATTCTTCATCTCCCCTAGCAGAAAGTTCAAGCCTTTGTTTGCCCTGGGGCGGCCCCGTGGCAGATACCTCAGTGACGCTATGCCTCTTGATTTACAAGATTAGAATAATTTCGAGTTCAATTATTAAGGTTAGCCTGCTCCATCATCTTAGGTTATGGACATTATAAACACGGACAAAATACATAAAAACAAATAAATGTAATTGACTTAGAGCTTCCTCGTTGTACTTTATAGAGCAAAATTGAAATCCGATTAAAATTTTCACATTACATTTTATAAGGGGAAGATCAATTTAGTTTGGTTATATACCGGAAAATTTGGACAACTTAAGAAAATCTGGGAACAGGTGAATTCTTGTTTTAATAAATTTTAGCCACCAGAACATAAAATCAAATTCGTGACAACAGCCGTTAACCGGAAGTCGGTTTATTTAGATATTTTAATAAATTGTCAATTTTTCGTGTTTCCTTTCCGGTACAGTTTTTATTTTTAAAAAATCTTAATTTTTACAAGTCGGATCAGAACAGGAAAAAATTTAAATTAATCTATATCATTATTGAACGAATTTCTTAAACTAAAAATATGATAACATGCTGTTATTGATTTTCTTTTTCTTTTTTTTCCTTTTTTTTTGCTTTTTCTTAATTTTGCTTTTTTTTGCTTTAACTGTTATAATTATGTGTACCAAATGATTTTTAAATAACAAATAAATAGCCAAAAAAACATTTTTTTTTGTAAAATTGGTGATTTGACGATCATTTTTGAGGTAATCATTGGACATCAACAATATTGTGATTATTATAGAAATTAAATAGAAACAAATATGGCCTCGAATGAACACCAGATATAATTATTTTAGTTGTAGACGCACTAAAGACCAAAACGTGTTAAAAAAACGCCCTGTTCAAAGATTTTTCTCCCGTCATAATTTTTCGGTATAATTTCATTATTGATAGAAAACTGGCTTATTATTTAATCTGTGGATTTTAATATTGATATCGTTGTGTGTGGAATGTCAATGTGGATTAAATGAACTTACCAGGTAATTTTAAGATGTAAGATTAAAACAGTATTTGCACAAAACATTTTAAAACGTAGAAGATTTTGTTTGTTTTGTTTTTGATTTTATGAATATATGTTAGAGTTTTAATGAAATTTATTCTCAGAAAAATGTCAAGTGTCTAAACTAAAGCAGGTGATTTGCTCAGATACTATTTTTTTAACACCACTTTCCCTCATGTGGTAGTTATGTGATGGCTGAAAATCGATAGTAATTTTACAAAAACAATTCTAATCAGTATTCATCTGTGGCTAACTTTTTGTAACGTTATTCGTATTGGAATAGACCGCTAAACTACGATAAAATACTTGAGTACGTGAAACACGTGCATGTGAATGTATCACGGGACCTTCAAGGTAAGCAACATTATTTTATGTCGCAGTAGAACGATAAGAGGTGAACAGCTTCAACACATTTCTATAAATGATTTATCACGTTAGTTTCTTGTCGGCGGTTCATCACAAGACGAAGTATTTCACGATCTCCAGGAGTTTTACAACAAGAGTTGTGACATTCTGTAGCCAACAGAATAATTCAATAACTTTCTTACACACCCTTCTAACCAAAAAATAATAATATACGTCACCATCGCCCAAAAAATTATAATTGGCTACTTATTCGCAGGAAATAAAAACAAATAATTCAATTTATTAAACGAGCTTCATTCCAACCATGTCTTAAGAGAGACAAGTTGATACAAAAGTTATTAACGTTTTGTGAAATTTTATTGTTCTTTTCTTTTTTTTAATAGATAATCTGTTTACATTTTACTTTTTATAAAATAAATAATTGTCTTTTATTTGCTACTGTGGACACTAGTTTGAGTTAATAATATTTATTTATTTATTAATATTAAGGTAAACAGAGTTTCTCCTTTACAGGCCTTTTTGATGCACACAAAATAAAAAAAATCAGCGGTTATACAGTAAATAATAACAGAAAAACCCATTCAAAATAACAAAGAAGAGAAAAAAAGCCTTATTTAAGTAGTAATAATAAAGAGCGCTCTACAACGTTTCTTAGTGATAATAGGTAAATTGTCATAAAATGGATCTGTTGGTGGGTCTAATTTGTTACATAAGTGCAAGGCTCTGTTGAAGTAGGAATTTGAACGATGACGTGTTACGGCTCTTTGAATTGAAAATAGTGAAAAACGACTTTGCCTATTTATAGCTAACACAAAAGTAGATTTTTGAGAGGATATTTAGAATATCAATAAAGACAACGTATATCAACATTTTAACGTTTCTATATTAAAAATACAACCGAGAAGATCCCTAGAAATCCCAAAAGGACAGGACATTCTTGTAGTATTAGAAACGTAAAAAATTATTTTTAGAATTCTAATATAAATTTCATGATATGGGTATCAAATTATCATTCCATGTTCAATTTTACTACGGACTAATGTCTTAATAATCTCAACATCCGTGAAAAGTTTTGAGTTTCTAATAAAAAACCACAAAATTTTATTCGCAGAGCTGATAACAAGATTTATGTAAGTTAATTTAGAGTCGATATGAATCACAAATGCTTACTACAAGTTCCAACTTCTCGCCAATAATTCTGTAATTAAATAAGTCGAACTGTGATCACCTGGTTATTATCATGAACTTACATCTCTCCAGATTTAAAATCTTGATTTCAATACACCAATTGTATATTATAATCAGGTCTTTTTAATAAACAGTTATCCACGTCCCTCGCCGTCCTAAATATATCAACGGCATCAGCGTACACAAGACATTTTTAAAATTTAATACAATGGGCCTAAATTACTTCCCTGTGGAATTCCTGATCTGTTAAAAAAACAATCGGATCTATAATTATTGTATGACACAAAGGGTAATCGATGCTGAAGATAACTTGAAAAAAGTAACCTTATTTTTTTATAAATGCAAAAGTAAACAACTTTTCAATAAAACAGTATGATCGATTTTAACGAAAGCCTATTTAAAATCCTAATAAACATTATCTGTGGGTAAATTCTCATCTAAAGAAAGAGCAACATCGGACGTCAATGTAAGGAGATTAGTTACCGTGGAGCGACAGAGTATAAAACCGTGGTAATAATCAGATTATAATGTTTAATATGATTGAATATTCTTTTATAAATAATATATTTAAACACTTTGGCTGAAGAATTAATTACTGAAATAAGCCTATGGTTTGAAATATCTTTTACTATTCCAGACTTATGAATAAGCGTTACTCTCGCTTTCTTTCATTTCGTAGGAAACTTGTTTGTTTTAATCGATAGATTCAAAATAAAACAAAGTTTTGTAACTATAACATAATAAGGCGCGTTATCAGGCCCGGAAGATTTTTTATATACTACAAAACTGAATGAAATATGTTCTGTCTTTTGTAAATGATCCAATGAGCTTTTTTTAACCGTTGATTCTCTAACCTACAATTTTGGAAGATAGCGTTCAGTACTATATATATACACATAGTCCAGTACATATATTTTCTTACTATCTTTTTACTCTCTCTTCCATACGCAGTATAGACAAAGTCGTTCGATGTAGTCAAAAAATCAACGACGAGTGTTTGAACGCCAAAAAAGTACCGTTTTCAACGATTATTGTCGTCTAAAACAATGCCCTACAGCCAAAATAAGTGGATCAATTTTTATGAAATTGAATACGTGGTGTTTCAAAATATATTTTACGTTATTGGTTGCCTCCGCTTAATCTATTGTTAGAGTTCCCGTTTTGTATGCAAAAAAAAATGGTTTTTATGTCGTGAAAACTTAAAATTTACGGTGTTGACCAAACATTTCGAGTCAAAATTGAAATCTAAAAATGGTAGCGAATCCTGGTTACTAAATCTATAATTACAGCGACAGGAATTCGATTTAGTAACCTCGCATCAAACGGTGAATAGCCGGCTCACAACGCACTGTTGTCAAGGATTTATTTATTATGCTCTAATACCGAACAAAACGTTTTGAATGATCAATTGAAAATGTTACGTAATTTACGAAAACGTTAAATGCCATCTCCAGACATAAACCACACACATCAGAACAGCTGATATCGTTCTCAAAAGTGAATATTGAAGAAAAACACAATCTATCACAAGAAGTCACGACTTTTATGAAACGTGAAGAAGGGCGGAGACGATATTTCAGTGAAAGCACCGCCGTAGCATCATGTATTGTCATATTCTATTTATAGGAATCAATATACAACGACCTTTTATAGAAATAGTGTTATTCAAAGAATAGATTTTATTGGGTGAAATGATATTTCAGTTGGGTGACATTTATTGCAAGATGTTTGCTCGCAAACATAAATTATTAATTGCGACACCCAGCTCATACGCGAATTTCTGTAATTGTTTTACTTTCTCACATATATTTATAGTATGTAGAAAGTAATGTGGTGGGTTAAATAATCGATGGCGAGATTTTTTCGTATATTTGAGATCGCTTAGGTTTTTGTAATGATGTTTGTCTGTCTAAACGTGTGAACCGATTTTAATCGAATTTAGAATAAGGCCATATCGCGGTATTATTTTCTTAACTTAAAATTTTGAGGGAACTACTATAATACATTAAAGAGAATTATGCTTTTCTCATAATCGATTCTAACGATTTTGATAAAATTTTACTCAAATGTAGTCTGTAAAGACCAAAATAAAATGTTACTATCGCGATCTCTCCAAATATGCTGGTTCGTGAATTATCAGTAAAAGCCATAAATGGACCAAAAGACTGTTATAAAAGACATGAATTGTCTACAGATATTAATGCAATATGAAGATTTATAATTTAACCCCGTGAACAAAGACGCAAGCAAAAATATAATACGATTCAGGAATAATTGGCATAAAACAAAAATTAAACTTGATCAATGTCTTTAAAAGCCTGATTTTAACCAAATACGACTTATGCTGAAGATGCTTTTATGGTACAAGTGAATCAACTTTAGGCTCTATTTAAATCAATAGTTTTTCAAAGACGTAGTCCATTTTGACCAACAACTACCGAAGTAACATTTTTAGTGAAGAATAGTTTTGATTGTTATTTATTTGGTTTTGGGGATGAGTGAGTGAGAGAAAGTTTGTGCAATAAATGTGTACAATGTATTTTCTGTATTTGCTTGATTACATCCTTAATCTTGGACGAAATTCCCGCATACATTGCAATACCTTAGCTTCTAGTTTGGTGGGAAGATTATAAACACATCAAAGAGGAAAGCTCTTGATGAGCTATCTATAGGATGTGGCAAGACTCAAGTTCCATATATAGGCTGTGGCTGTTCCGTAAAATATATAAAACATTTTCACCCTCTTTTTAAATGTAAGCATATCAATGTCCATTATGCACATATTTAGTTACACCATCAATTAACCAATGTAAACACCTTTTCATAGAGTTGTCTATAAATATATATTATTTCTTGTATTATGCCAAATAATAATGAAATAAGGCGTGAAATTTAATTCCTCTTAACTCAGTATCTATGTAAAATAAAAATATTATGTTCATATCAAAATAAAAGGACTTTTCAAGAGTATTGAGGGGGAAACATTGATATGCTTATATTTAAAAATAGGTAGGGAAAATAAGGTTTATATTTTTCGGAGCATCCTGTATAAGTAATCTTAATTTTGGCACATCCTGTAGATAGCCTCAATCAAGAGCTTTCTATTGATGTGTCTTATCTCCTTCCTACGCCAACAAGAAGCTGAGATATTGTAGTGTGTGCTGAACTTTGCCCAACACTGTATACAGACTACAAACCTGAACAAACTTTGACCTATTTTAGATTCATCTGGATTCTATATAAGAAGGAAATACAGAAACAATATTCCATACTTCCATCATATTGACATTTTCAGACCATTTTTCATATCATATTCAATTAATAATAAAATCTAACGTTCTGAAATTTAACTGATAATAGGTTAGGAAATTATCGATTTTTTAAAACGTTTTAGATATTAATAAATAAAAAATTTAACTTATGTTCCCTATTTTTAATTTTAAGAGCGGAATTAAATTAATTGCAATTTCGAATTTAGTATTAACACATACAGATCTGCAAAATTTAGCTAATATAACTTCATTTCGAACCTAGATAAGAAGTAATTACTGTGACGATCTCCATTTTGAAACGAACCGACTGTTCTAGAGATATAAAACCAATACCTCTTGTTTGACTTCTTACAGTAATTTTCACAAAATCGTTCAAATTTTGAGATTTTTACGATAACTCAATCAAACTATTTTGAATCACCTAAAAATTTGTTGAAATCAATTCACTTACTTGTAGACTACAGTTTGACAACAAACCCAGATCATTTCATAAATTCACAGTATTAGTTTTATTTCCTGTTCTTATTGTTCGGATAATATTTGTTTTCTTATTGATTGTTTACCGTTCATAAAACTTTATCTGTAGTAAGAATATGCGAGAAAATGAAATGGGTTTGGCTGGACATGTATAGCAGATGGAATAGTAAGAAGACCAAATAAGGCGTTAGAGGAAATCCAGTAGGACGGAAGAATGAGAAGAATGACGAGATTGAAACGGGTTGCTGATAGAGAACGAAATATGGAGAGTAGCGAAGGTGGATAAGAGTGGCAAATGGAAAAGTATTGAAGAGATCAAAATCCTAAAGCAATTTTAGCGCCATGGAGGTAGGATACGATAATTAATCTTAATAGATACTGTTTTGGTATATTATATTTTATATACATTAGAGTAAAGTTTGATATCTGTTATTCACTAAATTATATTCCGCAAAACTTTTTGAAAACAATAGAAATGAAACACTCCAATACCCGCAAACAACAACACACAACCCGATGACATTTTAATGGTCTATTGAAACAGGGGTGTGTTTATTAGTTACAACTGATGACGACTTAGTCATGGAAACGTCGTCTTTTTGTTGTGTGTTGGATTGTTTCATTTCTCGGCATAAGTGTCACAGGATATTACTACTAACAAGTGTTGAACAAAAGACGCAATAACCTATAATGAAAACAAACTTAACCTACAAGTAGACATCACGTCTCCATCACAATGGAAGTGTAACTACTAACTGGACATGAACCTCTGTCGTGCATTTTAACTTGAGTATGAGTACTACTAGGTCATATGCATCTACAAGGTTATGCCGATGTTTTTAGCTTTACAAATTAATAATTCTCTTGTGTGAAATATTGTTGGTGCGTCTATTATCATATAATGCTATCAGAATGGTAGCTGCCATTTAACCGAAACAAAAATAAAATGAAGTCGTCACTGTTTATCTTGATTGTTTTATTGCAGCTGTTTTTGTTTTATTTTGGAGAATATATCGTTAACTGTTAATGGTCATTTTGACACTATTGGTTGGTTTAGGATTAATAGATTATAGATAGTGTAGCTGGTGTGTGATTTTATTTATTCGATATACATAGTATAGAGAAAGTTTTGTGTTGGGCCCAAAAATCAATGTCGAATTTTCTACGGATATACCGGTTGTTTTTAAGTTCACAGAGTCCTAAAAAACGTGGGCCAATTAATCAAATTTGTTATGTGAACATACTTTTGCCATATTTTGGCGGATTTTAAAAAAATATATATTTTTTTAATAACTATTAATTTGGGGGTAGCTGCCATAAGAAAGAAAAAACACAAAATCTCGATTTAATCAAAATCGATTCACAATATTATGTGAATAAATACTACGATTCAGGAACACTGGCAAAAAAGATAAATGAAAATCGAACACGGTAAAATAGGTTTTCCATAAATAATTTCGTCACCGATAATAAACAGAGAATAGTCATGCCAATTATTTACAACTTCGTTTACAATCTGTGGTAAAATGTCATTGTATAAAGTTTGTGTTCGAAACAAAACAAGGAACAAACCTAAAAAAAATAATTACAATCTCCACATACTTTTCCTACTGTAGCCTTTCTTTTCAAAATTATTCCCTTAAAAAAAATTAATAATCTACAATTTCGAAAAACAATTTACATTACCTGTTCTGGGCATTACACAAACAAATAATTAAAATGAAGATTGTAATCAACTTTTACAAATTAACTTTTCTGACCACATGTATTTATAAAAAATACCTAGTTCATATTAGTGTCCATTTACAGCCGTATTTTGGCTTCACAGTTACAACTGATACATATATTAATCTTCGTTATTTGGTAATCTGGGTTGTGTATATCAGCTTTATTACAATTTCAATGTTCACCATAGTAAGGTAGAACAAAGACCTTAGCGAACAAAGATAGGTTAGCCTTAGTAATAGACCAATGTGAAATGATTTCGAAATTGTTATAAACTTGATTTTGTGATTTTACATATTAATTTCGTTATCATAGCAACCAAAAAGTAAAGTGTACTTAAAACAGCAAATTAGGTCCCTTACTTTTTTAAATCAGCACCAAAATAGGTTAATGAAAAAAAAAACACAATATTTAGTAAATTCTACAATTTAATCTTGGTTAAGCTGCCCCTTGTAAATGCCGTTGCTGGCGAAACCATGGTCGGCAATTAAATTTAATTAATTAATTAATCAATTAAATTGTAGATTTTACTAAATATTGTGTTTGTTTTTTCATTAAAATGGAGTTCTACCAAGTAAACCTATGTGAAATGATTTGGAAATTGTTTTAAAGTTGATTTTGTGATTTTACATATAAATTTCGTTATCATAGCAAGCAAATAGTAATGCATACTTAAAACAGCAAATTAGGTCCCTTACTTTTTTAACTCAGCATTAAAATAGGTTAAGCCTAGCATAGACCAATGTAAAACTATTTGGAATTGTTATAAACTTGATTTTGAGATTTTACATATAAATTTCGTTATCATAGCAAGCAAATAGTAATGCATACTTAAAACTGCAAATTAGGTCCCTTACTTTTTTAATTCAGCACAGTTTTTTTCCTTCTTTTTCTTCCATTCAAATTAGTTCTGAACTATAATTTTATTTTACTTATGATTGTTCACGAAAAATATTTTGAGGAATTCGACTTTCATAACAGCTTCGTAGATTATTTTATTGGTTTTTTTTTTGTTTTTTATTTAAAAATTTTTTTTTCAAAAAAATGCGGAACCGGCAATTTTGGGGAGATGGCAACCAATCGTCTGGTCCCTTAAAGCCAACATATTAGCAAATTTTATAAACATCGTCAAAAACTCGATATATCAATATTTTTTAAAAATTTTAGCCTTATGATGGTTCCCTAAAAATTTATAGTAATCAAACTAGTGAAACAATATCTGATCAAAATTTCTCCACTAATTTGAAATACTGTATATACAAATACAACGGACTGAAGGACTTCAAACAGATATTTCCGCCAAAAACTCGTATTTTTTGTTCACCAATCTCATAACTTTCTAAACGTAAATCTGATAAAATAAAAACAATAATAGTAATTAATTATTACACAATCATTGTAACATAATCTCAATCCTTTTGCAACAACAGTCTTTGTGGGGGATTAGGTTTGGTAGTCTTATTTTTAAGCGGATTCTAAACACGTTCAACGATCATTTGATTAATCACACGTGTTTACGAAGTTTATACCCACTCTATGCGTGGTGATAACAGTATACTTTAGAGGTCATAAACAATTCTTATAAAATTACAGTATGACAGAATCACCTGATCTGGACGCGACCTTCAAGAACAACTATATGAATTGAATTAAGTCTTATTGAACAGTAATCTATGCATAGTTCTATAACAAACCGGATCCAGTGGATCTCCTTCAACTGTAAGACCTTATACTCGTGTCCATTGTCACATCTATAAAGCTTCCATAGTAAAGAGCACGTTTTCCAAAAGAATCTCCAAATAGTAGTTTTGAAGCGACGTTAATTTCCTTCAGATCTTAAAAAACAACTATAAAACGAAGTGACTCGTAAATAACGTTTCTAACAATGCTGCGTCCTCGTACTTTACCGACTTTGGGACGACTTTTCTGTGACGAAATAGTTTCTATTGAAATACAGTGGCGACACTCCATTAGAAAGATGAGAACGTGACCCCCCCCCCTCCACAAATAAACAGTATACACACATTATTGTTCATTCGTACTAACAATCACATATTAAATAGTTAATAACTTAGGTGGGAATGCACCATAAAACCAATCTCAAAATTGTCACTAACGATTTTGATAAAATTATTTAAATGTAAACTCTAAGTGCCCAATACTCTATAGTTCCCATGTACCGAAATTTCAGATTTAGACATCAGTTTTTTCACTTGCGTAGATTGTGAGATATTCCACTTTTACAATGCCGTCCATGGTTTACCTTCCGTTTTTTAGGATTCCTAGGTAAAACCAAGGAAACCTATAATTACAAGCGTCCATCTGTTTGTCTGTAAGTCCCAACCCGTCTACACAGACAAAACGTCTGTAAGTCCTATATATTTCAAACTTTGTATTTATATTCTTTGTATTGTCCCACACATAGGGAAAATATGGCAATAACAAAAATGACCTATCGAGTTATTTTTATTATAATTTTTTTTTAATAATATGTAGGCCTATATTATGTAACTCAAATAAAATTAAGTCATTCTGAATTGTTTGGTTATTTGACGAAAAAATTAATATTTAGCCATAGACCAAATTTAAAGTGTCAGATATCAACCCCCCCTCAATAACAAACTTGAAAATGGCCTGACCTAAAACCCTAAAAAAAAAGAATTTGGATATGAAATTAAATTTCAGTGCGACATCATATATTATAGTTTTTGTATGACGAATAAAACTAAATTTAACCACATAATGAGAAATGCGTAGCGAAAAAGTTTTAAAAGCAGTTTTTGTTAAATATGAGACAAAAAATTAAATAACTATTAAAAGACGGTTTAAATTTTCATTTATTTTCTTTTATTAGAGTCAGTAGGTAAAACTAAGGTCGCTTATAATTTCAAGTGCGTGTCCGTCTGTCTGTACAATTTAAACTGCCACTTACAAGACTTCGATTTAAAAAATAATAAATATCCGTAAATGCCTACGAACCCTAAGTGGTGTGATTTTAACACTTAACACACGCTTGACCCTCTTATTAATTGGTTTGTCTGTCTGTTTGTACAATTTAAACTGCCACTTACAAGACTTCGATTTAAAAAATAATAAATATCCGTAAATGCCTACGAACCCTAAGTGGTGTGATTTTAACACTTAACACACGCTTGACCCTCTTATTAATTGGTTTGTCTGTCTGTCTGTACAATTTAAACTGCCACTTACAAGACTTCGATTTAAAAAATAATAAATATCCGTAAATGCCTACGAACCCTAAGTGGTGTGATTTTAACACTTAACACACGCTTGACCCTCTTATTAATTGGTTTGTCTGTCTGTTTGTACAATTTAAACTGCCACTTACAAGACTTCGATTTAAAAAATAATAAATATCCGTAAATGCCTACGAACCCTAAGTGGTGTGATTTTAACACTTAACACACGCTTGACCCTCTTATTAATTGGTTTGTCTGTCTGTCTGTACAATTTAAACTGCCACTTACAAGACTTCGATTTAAAAAATAATAAATATCCGTAAATGCCTACGAACCCTAAGTGGTGTGATTTTAACACTTAACACACGCTTGACCCTCTTATTAATTGGTTTGTCTGTCTGTTTGTACAATTTAAACTGCCACTTACAAGACTTCGATTTAAAAAATAATAAATATCCGTAAATGCCTACGAACCCTAAGTGGTGTGATTTTAACACTTAACACACGCTTGACCCTCTTATTAATTGGTTTGTCTGTCTGTCTGTACAATTTAAACTGCCACTTACAAGACTTCGATTTAAAAAATAATAAATATCCGTAAATGCCTACGAACCCTAAGTGGTGTGATTTTAACACTTAACACACGCTTGACCCTCTTATTAATTGGTTTGTCTGTCTGTTTGTACAATTTAAACTGCCACTTACAAGACTTCGATTTAAAAAATAATAAATATCCGTAAATGCCTACGAACCCTAAGTGGTGTGATTTTAACACTTAACACACGCTTGACCCTCTTATTAATTGGTTTGTCTGTCTGTCTGTACAATTTAAACTGCCACTTACAAGACTTCGATTTAAAAAATAATAAATATCCGTAAATGCCTACGAACCCTAAGTGGTGTGATTTTAACACTTAACACACGCTTGACCCTCTTATTAATTGGTTTGTCTGTCTGTTTGTACAATTTAAACTGCCACTTACAAGACTTCGATTTAAAAAATAATAAATATCCGTAAATGCCTACGAACCCTAAGTGGTGTGATTTTAACACTTAACACACGCTTGACCCTCTTATTAATTGGTTTGTCTGTCTGTCTGTACAATTTAAACTGCCACTTACAAGACTTCGATTTAAAAAATAATAAATATCCGTAAATGCCTACGAACCCTAAGTGGTGTGATTTTAACACTTAACACACGCTTGACCCTCTTATTAATTGGTTTGTCTGTCTGTTTGTACAATTTAAACTGCCACTTACAAGACTTCGATTTAAAAAATAATAAATATCCGTAAATGCCTACGAACCCTAAGTGGTGTGATTTTAACACTTAACACACGCTTGACCCTCTTATTAATTGGTTTGTCTGTCTGTTTGTACAATTTAAACTGCCACTTACAAGACTTCGATTTAAAAAATAATAAATATCCGTAAATGCCTACGAACCCTAAGTGGTGTGATTTTAACACTTAACACACGCTTGACCCTCTTATTAATTGGTTTGTCTGTCTGTTTGTACAATTTAAACTGCCACTTACAAGACTTCGATTTAAAAAATAATAAATATCCGTAAATGCCTACGAACCCTAAGTGGTGTGATTTTAACACTTAACACACGCTTGACCCTCTTATTAATTGGTTTGTCTGTCTGTTTGTACAATTTAAACTGCCACTTACAAGACTTCGATTTAAAAAATAATAAATATCCGTAAATGCCTACGAACCCTAAGTGGTGTGATTTTAACACTTAACACACGCTTGACCCTCTTATTAATTGGTTTGTCTGTCTGTTTGTACAATTTAAACTGCCACTTACAAGACTTCGATTTAAAAAATAATAAATATCCGTAAATGCCTACGAACCCTAAGTGGTGTGATTTTAACACTTAACACACGCTTGACCCTCTTATTAATTGGTTTGTCTGTCTGTTTGTACAATTTAAACTGCCACTTACAAGACTTCGATTTAAAAAATAATAAATATCCGTAAATGCCTACGAACCCTAAGTGGTGTGATTTTAACACTTAACACACGCTTGACCCTCTTATTAATTGGTTTGTCTGTCTGTCTGTACAATTTAAACTGCCACTTACAAGACTTCGATTTAAAAAATAATAAATATCCGTAAATGCCTACGAACCCTAAGTGGTGTGATTTTAACACTTAACACACGCTTGACCCTCTTATTAATTGGTTTGTCTGTCTGTTTGTACAATTTAAACTGCCACTTACAAGACTTCGATTTAAAAAATAATAAATATCCGTAAATGCCTACGAACCCTAAGTGGTGTGATTTTAACACTTAACACACGCTTGACCCTCTTATTAATTGGTTTGTCTGTCTGTCTGTACAATTTAAACTGCCACTTACAAGACTTCGATTTAAAAAATAATAAATATCCGTAAATGCCTACGAACCCTAAGTGGTGTGATTTTAACACTTAACACACGCTTGACCCTCTTATTAATTGGTTTGTCTGTCTGTTTGTACAATTTAAACTGCCACTTACAAGACTTCGATTTAAAAAATAATAAATATCCGTAAATGCCTACGAACCCTAAGTGGTGTGATTTTAACACTTAACACACGCTTGACCCTCTTATTAATTGGTTTGTCTGTCTGTCTGTACAATTTAAACTGCCACTTACAAGACTTCGATTTAAAAAATAATAAATATCCGTAAATGCCTACGAACCCTAAGTGGTGTGATTTTAACACTTAACACACGCTTGACCCTCTTATTAATTGGTTTGTCTGTCTGTCTGTACAATTTAAACTGCCACTTACAAGACTTCGATTTAAAAAATAATAAATATCCGTAAATGCCTACGAACCCTAAGTGGTGTGATTTTAACACTTAACACACGCTTGACCCTCTTATTAATTGGTTTGTCTGTCTGTTTGTACAATTTAAACTGCCACTTACAAGACTTCGATTTAAAAAATAATAAATATCCGTAAATGCCTACGAACCCTAAGTGGTGTGATTTTAACACTTAACACACGCTTGACCCTCTTATTAATTGGTTTGTCTGTCTGTCTGTACAATTTAAACTGCCACTTACAAGACTTCGATTTAAAAAATAATAAATATCCGTAAATGCCTACGAACCCTAAGTGGTGTGATTTTAACACTTAACACACGCTTGACCCTCTTATTAATTGGTTTGTCTGTCTGTCTGTACAATTTAAACTGCCACTTACAAGACTTCGATTTAAAAAATAATAAATATCCGTAAATGCCTACGAACCCTAAGTGGTGTGATTTTAACACTTAACACACGCTTGACCCTCTTATTAATTGGTTTGTCTGTCTGTTTGTACAATTTAAACTGCCACTTACAAGACTTCGATTTAAAAAATAATAAATATCCGTAAATGCCTACGAACCCTAAGTGGTGTGATTTTAACACTTAACACACGCTTGACCCTCTTATTAATTGGTTTGTCTGTCTGTCTGTACAATTTAAACTGCCACTTACAAGACTTCGATTTAAAAAATAATAAATATCCGTAAATGCCTACGAACCCTAAGTGGTGTGATTTTAACACTTAACACACGCTTGACCCTCTTATTAATTGGTTTGTCTGTCTGTTTGTACAATTTAAACTGCCACTTACAAGACTTCGATTTAAAAAATAATAAATATCCGTAAATGCCTACGAACCCTAAGTGGTGTGATTTTAACACTTAACACACGCTTGACCCTCTTATTAATTGGTTTGTCTGTCTGTCTGTACAATTTAAACTGCCACTTACAAGACTTCGATTTAAAAAATAATAAATATCCGTAAATGCCTACGAACCCTAAGTGGTGTGATTTTAACACTTAACACACGCTTGACCCTCTTATTAATTGGTTTGTCTGTCTGTTTGTACAATTTAAACTGCCACTTACAAGACTTCGATTTAAAAAATAATAAATATCCGTAAATGCCTACGAACCCTAAGTGGTGTGATTTTAACACTTAACACACGCTTGACCCTCTTATTAATTGGTTTGTCTGTCTGTCTGTACAATTTAAACTGCCACTTACAAGACTTCGATTTAAAAAATAATAAATATCCGTAAATGCCTACGAACCCTAAGTGGTGTGATTTTAACACTTAACACACGCTTGACCCTCTTATTAATTGGTTTGTCTGTCTGTTTGTACAATTTAAACTGCCACTTACAAGACTTCGATTTAAAAAATAATAAATATCCGTAAATGCCTACGAACCCTAAGTGGTGTGATTTTAACACTTAACACACGCTTGACCCTCTTATTAATTGGTTTGTCTGTCTGTTTGTACAATTTAAACTGCCACTTACAAGACTTCGATTTAAAAAATAATAAATATCCGTAAATGCCTACGAACCCTAAGTGGTGTGATTTTAACACTTAACACACGCTTGACCCTCTTATTAATTGGTTTGTCTGTCTGTTTGTACAATTTAAACTGCCACTTACAAGACTTCGATTTAAAAAATAATAAATATCCGTAAATGCCTACGAACCCTAAGTGGTGTGATTTTAACACTTAACACACGCTTGACCCTCTTATTAATTGGTTTGTCTGTCTGTCTGTACAATTTAAACTGCCACTTACAAGACTTCGATTTAAAAAATAATAAATATCCGTAAATGCCTACGAACCCTAAGTGGTGTGATTTTAACACTTAACACACGCTTGACCCTCTTATTAATTGGTTTGTCTGTCTGTTTGTACAATTTAAACTGCCACTTACAAGACTTCGATTTAAAAAATAATAAATATCCGTAAATGCCTACGAACCCTAAGTGGTGTGATTTTAACACTTAACACACGCTTGACCCTCTTATTAATTGGTTTGTCTGTCTGTTTGTACAATTTAAACTGCCACTTACAAGACTTCGATTTAAAAAATAATAAATATCCGTAAATGCCTACGAACCCTAAGTGGTGTGATTTTAACACTTAACACACGCTTGACCCTCTTATTAATTGGTTTGTCTGTCTGTTTGTACAATTTAAACTGCCACTTACAAGACTTCGATTTAAAAAATAATAAATATCCGTAAATGCCTACGAACCCTAAGTGGTGTGATTTTAACACTTAACACACGCTTGACCCTCTTATTAATTGGTTTGTCTGTCTGTCTGTACAATTTAAACTGCCACTTACAAGACTTCGATTTAAAAAATAATAAATATCCGTAAATGCCTACGAACCCTAAGTGGTGTGATTTTAACACTTAACACACGCTTGACCCTCTTATTAATTGGTTTGTCTGTCTGTTTGTACAATTTAAACTGCCACTTACAAGACTTCGATTTAAAAAATAATAAATATCCGTAAATGCCTACGAACCCTAAGTGGTGTGATTTTAACACTTAACACACGCTTGACCCTCTTATTAATTGGTTTGTCTGTCTGTCTGTACAATTTAAACTGCCACTTACAAGACTTCGATTTAAAAAATAATAAATATCCGTAAATGCCTACGAACCCTAAGTGGTGTGATTTTAACACTTAACACACGCTTGACCCTCTTATTAATTGGTTTGTCTGTCTGTTTGTACAATTTAAACTGCCACTTACAAGACTTCGATTTAAAAAATAATAAATATCCGTAAATGCCTACGAACCCTAAGTGGTGTGATTTTAACACTTAACACACGCTTGACCCTCTTATTAATTGGTTTGTCTGTCTGTCTGTACAATTTAAACTGCCACTTACAAGACTTCGATTTAAAAAATAATAAATATCCGTAAATGCCTACGAACCCTAAGTGGTGTGATTTTAACACTTAACACACGCTTGACCCTCTTATTAATTGGTTTGTCTGTCTGTTTGTACAATTTAAACTGCTGCTTAAAAGACTTTGACTTTATAAAAATGACTGTCCCTATGTGCCTACGGACCCTAAGTGGTGAAATGTTAACACTTAACACACTCTTGACCCTCTTATTAATTGGTTTGTCTGTCTGTTTGTACAATTTAAACTGCTGCTTAAAAGGCTTTGACTTTATAAAAATGACTGTCCCTATGTGCCTACGGACCCTAAGTGGTGTGATTTTAACACATTTTTGGGTCTTTTATTAATTGGTAACAACAAACCTGTAATGTTTAAGAATAAAGGACTCAATTTTGTTTTAAGCCTTACATGCTTTTTTGAATTGTCAAAATAGAAAGTCTTTTCGGATGTATGAGGTCCGGTCTTATATAAGCTAACCCGAATTTTGAGTTATCAAAAAATGAGAGGAGGGATATAGTAATAAAAAATAATAACTTAAGATATGGCCAAATTATGCCAATTTTTCAATTTTATTAAAACTCTGTGCACTCTTTTTATCTGAAAATCACTTCGCACAATTGTTTAAAATAATCTTTACATTTCTCCCTAAATTAATCGGAACAACCGACTATAATAACAAGACAATAGTTTTTTATAACAGTTCTTTGGTAGTTTTTCTACCGTTAAATCACAATCAACATTTTTGGGGAGATGAAGATAAAAATGTTTTGTCCCATTCCTTCGAGAATTAAGTAAAATATAATATAAATCGTTAAAGATGATTTTTAAACGATCTAAATTTTGTGTTTCATGGCCTATTGACAAATTTTGAGTTATTAAAAAAATATAAAATAATAAAAAGTCTCAATACATAGCCAAAATGTTTCACATACTAAATTTAGCCACAATTATTAATCTACTTGTTTGAGCTGCAGACAACTGACATTCCCAAAACCACTTTTTTGGTTCAGAAGATCAAAAAATACATATGTTTAACGAATAACGAGTTACATGTTTCCGCCTTTACACGTAACTTTCTCCAAACTTCGTATAGACTTATGTTAAAAAATATAACGTAAATATTATTCTCATGCATAATTATATACAACACGTTGAATACGATTATAAAATATAGGTCGATTAAAACAGTTTTGGTATGCTCTGATACAAACCTAACATATTTTGCCAGCTTGACTGCATATACACAAGAAACGGCAAGACAAATCGAGTAATATCACTTCGGCATGTCAATTGGTTGCCGAATATTCATAAAATATTTTGTAAGTCACCAACGCAAATCAGTTACAATCCAAATGTTTGTAATCTCGTCATTTCCTACTCTTCACAGACACCTAGTGTTTCACTTTTGTTTTGCAATCAGTATATTGTTGTACGTTAAGTATAAAAACGTGTCTAATATCTCGGCCTGCTCTGTTCTGGGAGGAGTAGATACACGACTGGCAGTGTTGTAACTAAACCCGAGCTGTGAAACAATACTCATCTCACAGTTCAACAGTTTTACTCCAGATCATTTATTTAGATTAAAACTAAAAACATTCTTCGTGGGAGATCGTGGAACACAGTCATTTTAGATGTACAATGTTTAAATTGAAAATGTGTGTGCAAACAATAAACAATATTTTCCAAACATACGTAAACGCAAACACTGAACTATTTATATATAAAATCTTCAAATAAGGCGTGTCTATGTGTGAGTCTTTACAGAGACTTTAGTATACTTCCAAATAGCCATATTTATACCTTAAAGTTAATAAAAAAATAGGTACTTACGTATTAACGCCACCGCAGCAGAAGTTGCGCTAATGCGCATGCGCCAATAAAGAGCAAACTGGTTTAAGGGAAGCAGAATTCCATTTTTTTTCAGCTTTAAGATTCATATACTTTCATTTTATGATTTGTCGCAAAAATTTTAGGCTTAGATTGGCGGCACTTCACTTTTAAAGCTCATGTTTATCCATGATCTAATTTCAAATTATTAACTTCAATAAACTTACGAAAGGTTTGGCCAGGTGATTCTACCTGGCCAAACCTGTCGTGATATATAATTATATCGCAAAGTAAGCAAATATTGGCGCATGTGCATTAGCAACTTCTGCTGCGGTGGCGTTAATACGTAAGTACCAAAAAATATAATGAAACCTTGTATTGAAACCTCCTAATTGTAGTCAATCAAATCTCACATGTTATGAGAATAATTTTAATCTGCTGGTATAAATTTTCAACAACTAATCAGCTGGTGTATTACATAATAAAATTTCCCACGTTAATCTTATGAGAACATTTTTAATCGGCTCTTGTTGTATGTTATTCAACTATTAATTAGCTGATAATAATAAACAATAACATTTATCATGTTAAAACTCTTTTCTAATACTTTTCTACATACAGCTCATAAGGATACTTTTCTAATGGATAATTTAAAGGCGAAACAACTTCTCTGTCACAATCGTCTTAACAAAAATAGATACTTCTAGACTCTCGACTACCCTAAATAGTGTCAGTGTCGAAAGAGAATAAGTGTTGATCAAGAGAAATTTGATAACAAAGATTGAAAGAGAGGAATCTTACTCAAGACTAGATTAACAAAGGTGAACAAAAGTCTGAAATGAATGGGATTTCTTTGACAAGTTTTTTAGTTACATAAATATTTTAAAAATGAGTGGATGTATAAATTTATTTACGGAGCTACATGTTTCGCTGCCACAGGAAGCATCATCAGGCTGGCTAAATACTACAAAACTGTTCACATATCACTAACACATTATTTTATGTTAAGATAAGTTAATCCAGTCAGTAACATGTGGCCACGTTACTAAAACTTTTTTGAACTTTATATTTTACGACAAATATAGTTTTCACAAGAAAGATATATATTTTTAATGTTTTAAATAATATGTGTTAATGATAACCGTTTTAAAGTATTTAGCCATCTGATGATGCTTCACGTGGCAGCGAAACATGTAACTTAATAAATAAATTTACACATGCTCAACTTTTGACTACAACAAGGTTTGTAATAAATTGATAAGTTAAAACAATGAGAACTTTAAAAGGGAAGAGCTCAAGTAAAGCTTAATGAATTTCTATGTAAATGCATCATTACTATTATTATAAACACAATTACAGTTAAAATGTCATCAATATTCAGTTGTTACATACTAATTCATTTGGTAAAGATGGATATATATACTAGAGTCTTAATTATAACAATGCATTTAGAAATATACAGAATATAAATAAATTATAGAAATATTTTGAATACTTTTGAAAGAATAACATTTGATAAACAAAATTAAAATACACCTATTGGTCGAAAGGAACAACATATTTATCTATACATAGAAATTTCAACCACTCGAAACGGAGCCTTCAGGAGCTGCAATGTTTCGTAGACTGTTAAAACATAATTTTTTAATCATGTATACAAAATTGAGCTCGATATAAAAATCTGATCGATTCATATAAGTTTGTTTTATAAAATACACAAATGAACAAACAGAAGACAAACGCAAAATTTCCAACATATTTTTTCTGGTTAAGTTAGGTTAGGTTAGGTTAGGTTTGGTTAGATTAGGTTAGGTTAGGTTAGGGCGTAAATAAATATTTCTATTTCATTTCTCCGTAGGGTTTCTTTAATAGCTTTCATTTTACATAGTTAAAGGGATTGCCAATCTCCTTTGTATGGTTTGAAACTCAAATATTAAAAGACAGCATACCATATTGGATGCTACTCTTCCAGCGTATTCTGAATCCGAACCCACAAAATTACAACTGTTCAACCCACATATTGAGCGTCACGTTTTCGTATGCTATGGAACTTATTCTTAAATATAAATAAAAGAATAGTACTCTCTAGCTGCATCTACACTTTTTTAACTAGTCTTGATTTGGATAAGGACTAGTTTTAATTTTTCCTATCAGGTCACGCTATTAGAGAATTCGAGTGTATGAAGATTTTATGCTGTCTTTATTATAATTTTTTAAGGCTATATTATCGAGATAATTTTCGAATTTACACAACAAAAGTTATTGAAATCACCGAAATCTATCTGTTTTACAACTAATATTGATTTTATTATTATACATTCTTCGGACATTTGCCATCATTTGTGTGTTAAAAATCAAAACACAACGTTTCGGGAATAAGAATCAATTCCCGTTATCAAGTGACTAAAAACTAAAGAAACATGAAACTAGAAACTAAGCCTATGTAAGAAGTAAATTAAAATTAACAAATAACTTCAAACAGCTAATATAGATTGTATTTTTAAAAAAAATTTAGATCTGCCATTTTTAAATAAAAATAAAGTTTTACTATAAATCGTATTTTAATTACATAAAAGAGTAAAGGATGGTTCCATTTAAAATGTTTTGTATCTTTTACGATGGCAGATACAGTAGTGGTACTTTTTTTTTAAACCAGTAGGCCTATATTCTATATTTTAAACGACCAAAAAACTTTCTCCACATATTATTCCCACGGCCTAAATGTAATAAAACATTTCGGCAATAACCACAGAAATAGGATGCAATATCTTTGACCACAATTCCTGTATTACGAAACTGTCATAACTCCATCTGAAATGGCACATTGAATCAGCGCGAAACGTTCACGGTGTTGACAAAATCAGCCGAGTGGTAAGTAAGTCTGCAACAGACCATTTTACGATTTCACTTTCAGTTTAGGAAGTGATTCAGCGAGATCGTCTTCTTCCTCCTTCGCTCACGTGCAAAGTCAACAATTGTTTAGTTAAATTAGCGACGGAATTAAAAACGTGAGCGCACAATTCCACAACGGAGGAGTTGAGTTTTGTGTGTCATGTTGGCAGTACTGTCATTAACTGTTCGCAAATTATAAACTGTTGTTTATAAATCTGGGACAAATATTTCATACGAGAAAAACAAATGTATCATTTTAGTTTCACATATTTACGAAATATAAAGAAAGTTATCGAAGGGTAAAAAAATATCAGTTTTGAGGTGCTCTGAGGCTAAAGTAGATTTTAGGGTCCATAGGTATAACCAAAGACACTTGTAATTTCACGCGCGTGTTTGTCCATCTATAAATCCTATATATTTCAAAATTTCCATTTGTATTGTCAAAAAATTTAGGAAAAATAAAACGGAATATTTATGTTTATTAGATAAACAAAATTAATATGTTGTCGCTAGGCCAAATTTAAAACGCCAGATATAATGCCCCCCCCCCCCTTCTTACTTGAATTACCTACAAATCTGAATGTTCGGATTGCGAAATCATATGTTACAGAATTTGTACCATATCCTAATTTAACCACACATTTAGAAATGCGTAGAGTATAATTTTTAAAAGCAGTTTTTGTGAGATGTGAGAATAACAATTCAATAGTCATTAAAAGATAGATTACACTTTCATTGATTTATCAGGAATCCTTGGTAAAACCAAGGACCTTTATAATTTCACGCGCGTGTCTGTCTCTCTGTAAGTTGCAACCCGTCTACACACACAACATGATATATCCTATATATTTCACACAATGCATTTATATTTTTTGTATAACTTAAAAATGACCTTAGGGCAGTTAAGGTAGAAACCATCGAGCTGAAATATTTGAGGGGTATCGAATAAATAAAGTTATTCTGATTATGAAAATCTATGTTTATTTGACAAAAGAATTTAATATTTTGACCCGAGGCTAATAAAAGACTTCGACTTTACAAAAATAACTGTCCCTATGGACCCAAAGTCGTGTGGTTTTAACAGACCCCTGGTCCTTTTATTTTATTTATGTCTGTCGTCTGTACTGATCTGTGCCGTCCAGAGGAATACACAGATTTTCATTAAATGTTCTATGCATATTTTGGTCATGAGTTGAGACTTTTTTCCATTATTCAATTATTCAAAATTTGGAAGCTCTCTTATCAAAAATTCACATTACTAATTTCTGTTAAAATATATATATATATAAAGTATATATATATATATATATCCAAAATATATGTTCAAGCATTGACGACATAACAAGAAATAGAAACATTTTATTATACAAAAACCTTTGAAAACAATACTAAAAATGTACTTTAAACCCCCATTTTTTTTACAGATATTCGATTGGCTGCCATTTTGAAACAACAGACGGAACCATCAGCGAATTAACTCAATACTGAGATTTGAACATAGAAAACTTTCCAACAAAATTTAGGGCAAAATGAAATATTTCGATTATAAGTTACAACTGTAACAAAAATATATAATTTTTTTTTAAATTTATTTATTAAACTGTTCTATATTTATGATTCAGTTTAAATTGTGTTTTGTACGCATATAAGCAGAATTTTAAAAGTGAAATAAATATTTTGAAACTTATTAACGGTAATTCACTACTTAAGAAAATTAACCGAGATATTTTATGAGATAAAATTAGAGAAAATTGGATATTTGTTAAGGAATTGTTTGGAGCGAAAACAACTTTGCCATATTTATAAAAGGAGTAGACCACCCAGGCTATGTATATTACGTACACACCACTTGAGCTAGGAACAAGAAATAAAAGTTTTTTGGCCGCCATTTAAAACTGTACGAGGTAGTGGCCGCCATATTTATAAAGGTAGTGGACCACCCATTGCGTATATATTACGTACACACCACTTGAGCTAGAAAGAGGAAATATTTTTCGGCCGCCATTTAAAACTGGACGAGATATAATTTTTTTTATTTTTTCGATACCTTTAATTTGTGAAATTTGACCATACTTTCTATTTTACATTTTTTGTTCTTTTATTTATTTTTTTAATTAGGGTCTAAAGCTAGGGGATTACAAGGGAAATTTGGATAGCTTAGCCAATTTCATAACATTTAAAAGCTTTTAGCATGCTGATTAATTCTACAGTATTTTAATTTTCCATATTGAATTGTAAAGCTGTAATTTAAAATTGTATAAAATCTAAATTTTCGAACCGCCATTTTGAAACAGTAACAGATGTTAAAAAACCTTAAGTTAAATTATTTGGAGTTCTAAAACCTTACAAATGAATTATCATCTGCCCATGTTTGTATTTGAATTTTTTTAGAAACAAACCACTACCCCCCCCCCCCCCAATATGTCTTTATGAGATCCACAATTTTTAAATCGTTCTTGTATAAGCCAACGGGACTCCGTAGCGCTACGTGACACAACAATATCCGTAGAACAAAAAGCCAAGAAGAAACCACAGCTACTGTACACTTGAACAAAACTCCTCTCACAGAGAGAAATAATAAAGCTAAATGACTTATGGGCGGCTTCTTCCTTACTGTAATTTAGTTGTAGTATTTATTGACATCACAGTGGTAGTACATATCACATATACATGGTAGTACATATACAATGTGGTGTACACATCGATGTGTATAGACACTGGACTCCTGACTGCAGTACCTCAAAAACAGACTTCACTTATGTACAGTTGGAAGTATATACTATTCAACTACTGTTTATATTTTATTTAATTCATTGAAAACAAGTTATATCAAGTGTTATCATTTTAGGAAATCACAAGGAAAAGTCAGTGTAACTGTTATATAAATAATAATATATTATATGATATTTTTGTAGTGCGATGAAACCCAAAAGGATTTTAATTCTTATGTATAAAAACTTTTATTATACAGTTAATTTTTAAAATTATTTCATTTTCCGGTCAAATAAACACTTCCTGCGAAAGAGTTTTAAAAACAGTTCAGATTTCTAGAGTTTTGTGTACGATTGTTTGTTGTCCCTTGTTCACACATTATTATATTCCAAACCTAATTCAGAGCATCCACGTTCATGCCTCAGAACAGTGCAGCAATTTTTTTTAATATCCACATTTTAAAACAGAAAATAAAATAGTTATTAATCTATTTAAAAAAAAGGGTAAAGTAGGTCTTTATCGCACTAGAGACACATCGCGCGGTAATTTCTCGAGAGTGATAAAAATACTTTACACTCGAATTACATATAAAATTTTCCTACAACTACAGTATACACTATAGTTCCTACTACATTTATTATTCTGAACAACTAGGATAAATATGCACTTGAAATTAGCTAAGTCAGTGTATTGTTCAGTGACCGGGCGACGTGAGAACATTAAAACTTAATCAGCTGGTTTATTCAACGTACGATACAGAATTAGAACCTTTTCTTAGGTTGTAAATGAATATTTTAGACACAGCTGTTGGAAAAATATCTCACATATTCTATTCATCAGTTGGTCTAGTTGCAAAGAAATGTGTTCATAAATTCATAACGATTGGTGGAAACGTTTGGTCTAATTGCGTAAAACAGTATACAGTAGTAGCCTCAGACTAGGATTGTGTCTGATGTAAGGGGTGTGTCCTCCCTTCTACTTGCTTCCCTAGCCTGACTTAACTGTACAACCCATTCCAAGATACTGGGTACACAAACTGCTGCTTAGCTACATTTAATCCCTAAAGTTACAATTTCGTGACAGAGTTTTGTAAACGTTTTATTCTTATTCACATCGATAACAGAAACGAAAGTAGGGTACGCGTTTACACGGAAGCATTTTAAGTGTATTTTTTTTTTTATTGGTGTTGTACCGCTGAAAGTGAACTCACAAACAAAGCGTGGGGCCCCTCTTTTCCTCTCCACCCCAGACACATTCCTACCTTGAGGATGCTGTACAGATGAAATGTATATGGTCGGGTAGCATGACCTCGCTTCTATCGGGTAAGACCTGATACTTCCAACCGATATAACATGACCTTCCACAATTATATATATATATAGATGGATAATTATCTAAGGCAATATATATATATCGAAGCAGGTTGGACTTGACCTGACGTCAGTTCTCCTTACTTGGTGTTACTGTAAACATTATTGTTACAGATTCGTTAATTGCATATATTATATACACTTGAGTCATATATGTTAGCTGATTGGAGTTATTTATAAGAATTACAATATTCTATGTAGAGAAGCTGAAGGGGAAAAACGTCCGTCTGTTCGTGCAACCATCGTTGTAAAAAATTTTCTGTTATAAAAGAAAACCAACAAATATATACAGAGTGTTTGAAGAGCACCGACAAACTTCGAAAGCTGATTCCTTTTGTTAAAGTAAATAAACAAGTATCTATGAACATATGCCCAAAAAGCCTCGTTTTCAACATGTCTGTCCTTTAATGTTTTATTTAATAGTATATTTCATTACTAGGACCAAAAGTGAAGTTTTTAGGTATAAGCTCAATTTTAACGGCCGAGGCGAAGGATGAATGAGCGAGGATCGAAAAGCTTCTTTTGGTCCAAGTGATTAACTATATTTTTCGTTATACTGCAAATAATATAAGAAAACAATTCCACAAAAACTAAAATGTTATAACCTATTTGCCTTCAAATCGATGGTAACAGCTGTTTTAACGGTTATTTACAATCGAGAGTATCAGTTGTTTTTATAGATGCTTTACAATCGTTAATTAATTCGTATAAACGAAGTAACAGCTGATGACCTCGACTTCAGCTGATGTTTTTATGTCCTTGGACTAAAAAGAACAACTTTAGCAGCTCAATGCATGTATTGAAAACAGCTGTTTTTGAAGCAGTATGACAAAAAATAACAATATGATTATGGAAAGGTTGAATACAGATTTAGAATACACAAAATTTTTACCTTTTACCGATATACGAAACCCAGTAAATTTTCAAAATGGCGGCTGTTTAAAGTTCTCAGTATGAAAAATAATATTACAATATGAAATTTTTAATGAAAAACTTTTTTTTTTCAAAGGATCATCCACCTTAAGGTGCTTTTTTACGAATTTATTAAATGTAAAGGTACATTTGTTGTAATATTGTACTTAATTTTTGTTTGTTTTTATTTTCTCACAGAGATATAGAAAAAGATATGTGATGGGTAAAAAAATCGCTGTCAAAAGTGGTTTTTGTATGACGTGTGACTCTCTAGCTAAGTGTCAGTGGTGCAGTGTTCTACTGTCCAATGCAAAGATTGATTTAATCGTTTAGCCATTTTAGGGAATTTTTATTCTTTAAATTGTTTTTAGATTATTTCAAAATTTGGAGGTAGTTCCATAAGAAAAAGAAAACAAGGAAAATTTTATTAAAATCTATTCTAAGATTTGATCAATTTTTGCTCGTATGAAGTAGACTCCTTAGTCTAAAGACTTAAACAAAAAGTATTGGTTCTAATATCCCATCTTTTCCAAAATGTAGGTTCGTGTAAAAATCTCTCACAGAGCTGTTATAACATTTTCAAAAACGACTAAACTGATTTCGTTAAATTTTAGTAATTGGGAAGATTAATGATACAAACCCGTGTTCAAAATATGTGGATGCAGGGAAAACACCAACAAAGATTGAATAGTTTTAGTCGGCACTCCTATAGCAAACTACTACTACGAGAAGTTCCTTTAGGTAGACCTGGAGGGACAGTACTAACCTTGGATAAGGGGCAACTCAGACAAATCACGGGACTATTATGGGACACTGTGGTTCGAGATTGTGTCCCGGAACACAGGATACCATATCACAGCAAAACTGGTTGTAGACTGTTTGGGACGAGTGAGTAGATTGCAGGCCTTTTATTGTGAGACTTGCTAATAAGAGGTCTCTATTCAATATACAATAATCTCTAATCATTTAGTTCAACTCCAATGTGTGCACCGTTTACAGCCCTACACACATCAAACCTATGATCGACCTCGTTCCACACTCTGATAAGCATGTCATCAGAAATGGCTTCTGTGGTTGCTGTTATTCTTCGGTGCAGGTGGTCAGTTGACTGGATTTTTATTGGTACAATGTTGTTGACATAACCCCATAAATCCATCAGTGTTAAATCGGGACTTCAAGATCGATGTTTCTCCAAATTAGTCGTTAAACGCAGTCCGGACAATTCATTCCATTATGTGGAGGGGCTCCATCCTGTTGAAAAATTAAAACCTCCACGTTGTCATTTTGGGAAACGAAAAGTTCTCTAACATATCCAAGTATACCACACCAATAATTGTCTGTTCATTAAAAAAAAAACCGTCCAACAATTCAGATACCACACCAAACATTCACTTTCGGGCTGTTACTAATGAGCCAGTATTTCATGTGGAATTTCTGACCACCATATTCGGCAATTATGACGACTCATTTCTCTAATATTGCATCATTAGATTACTTGATTGTTGTAGTTTTATGATCATGCATATGCGTATACAGCACTAAATGCTGCAAAAAAAGATATTTTTTTTACAAAATCCCGAGGTGACTTTTCTTATACCCAGTTAATATAGAAAACTGAAGTGAAAAATTCAGGAGATATAAAAATGGTGAAATAATTGTCTGTGTTTGACGCTGTAGAAATTTTATTTAACTTCAAAGTATAAACGCAATTTTAATGTTTCATAACAATCAAAAACAACTCTGCAGTTTTACAACGATTATAACAGACGTTTTACTGGACACCTAAATTGACTTCTAAATCGAGCACGTCGAGTTATTAAAATTAAATTTATCCATCTTCTTGTTTTATACGCATAAGTAAGTTATAGTATTATCTTTAATTATTTGTTCCATAACTTCTGCGCAATAGCTGCTAGTTCCATAAGAATTACATTGGAGAATTATGGTTTATTGAATAATCTTTAAAACTTAAATTGTATAAGATTATTGTAAATCTTCACCTTTTAACAGATCTTTCAACAATCTTTAAAAAAATAATTTATATTGCTCTCGACATTTAAATGTCACGTTCATATTAAAACACCGGATCATTGGTTACGATATAAATGTTAATGTTTACTTTTATACGTTTTTTAAGATGTTCGGATTGTGAAATCAAAACTTTATAAATTAAAAAACTACAAATTTACCAGCCTCTATTTTGAAACTGAACGTAATTCGCTGGTGAGCTTCGAATCCCACCAGGGCTGAGATACAGATAGGAGCGAAGTGAGTGGACTTTTTTAGTATATAGGCTAACCACCTATGAGGACCGTTAGGACCTAGCCGAAGTCAGAGGCTAAAGCCTAATCTAGTTTAACTTGTGTCAAACTCGCCTCAAGTGTAATTCGTTGTTTACTCGATCGAATATAAATGACGGACTCAAGGTTTAATTTAATTTTTGTAAATTATCGTGAACAGCAATTTTCTTTCACTTGATATCGATATGGCACACCGTTTTGTGTCAAATATACATTAACCAAGATTTCAACAAAATCGGTAGAGCCCTGTCTGATTTGTCATCTAAGCAACCTCAATGGAAAAGTTATCGTATTTTACTCCTCGAAACATTAAATCGACTCTTTGGGGAAATAGCGACCAATACGTTTTGTTTTGATGGGGACTTTATGCCACTTAACCCAAAATTTGAGTTATAAAAATGAAAAAAGCGTCTCAATTCACTAACCAAATAGGTTATCGCGTTTGGGCTGTAAATCACAACCTAGACGAAATACGTGGATCATTCAAAACACCATTTGCGGTTGAGGGAATCTAGCAATTGACATTTCTATAATAAACTCAACATTAATATTTTACCACAAACATACATTCTCTACACTACGTATATTTGAGAAACGTATTTCTTCTAAAAATAATAAATAGAGCACGAATTCACTGCAAATCAGTTATAAATTGGTTTGTTGTGTCCAATGTATCGTCGTTGAAACGTGTTTGACAAACATTATTTTGTGATATTTTTGTGTTCTGTTCATAATTATTCTTAAACAATATACCTTCCACAATTCCAACACAATTTTCATTCTTAAAAGTACTTATCATTTCAAATCACGGTTACTTGGCTCTAGTTCCCAGTCGACATCTGTCTTAAGTTTTGTTTTACAATATTCACGTGCTAGGTCGTGTAAAGTGTGCCTTTGTCGTAATGTTTAGACAATTTGTTGTGGTGCCTACGTGTTTGTCATCGCCAAACTATAGGACACACAATGCTAGGATGTCCGGTTGCGTTGACCTGGTACCGGTGCTGTTTGTGTCACATTTTGAGTGTTTTACTCACTCGCCACGCACCTCTAGCTGACGCTATAAAACAATGTTTTTAACTGACCGAGTGAAGTGTGGTTCTGTTGTAACAACAATTTGTCATTCCATCTGTACATTTGTGTTTATTACACAGAGACAGCCAAACAAGTGTAACAATCATTATGAAATTTAGCAATGAAATTGAGGTTCTCTGCAACTAAACTGAACGACAAATGTGCAAGGTTCCTATGTTTTCCCTTTTAACCTTTTCAAAGGGCTACTATTCAAAGAGTTATTTCACGGTGTGCCTGTTCAAGAAGAGAACCGCCACTCACATAGTAGCACCCAGAAGGTTTCCTAACCTAACCTAACCAACTTTATATATAGTATATGAATACACACTTTATTGTTCTGAAGCCCAATATGAATTGTTTACCTTCCTACGGTGTCAAACAGATCTTCGTCCTTCCTACAGCGCCACATGAATTCACATAAGTAGGAATCACTACTGGTTCCACATTCTTTCTCTTCCTGGTAAAATACTGTCCTTAATACAAGCCAATAACTTTTTAGCTGTTCTGTCAGGTCAGGTTCTGTCTGTTCTATTTATGTCAATAGAAAATTGTTTACGAGTGGCGGTCCTCTTCTTGAAAAGACCAAAGTAAAGAAGATGATGGAGAAAAATAGTTAATGGTTGGATAAATATCTGAACTTATAGGCGGTCAGGATTTAATGGTTTTTTTTAATTTTATCGCGAACCGTAATTTTATCTCATGCGCTGTTTGGTTCATTAATGTAAGTCATAAACCATCATATTTTTACCACAATTAATTCAAAATCGATGCGGCAGATTTTAAGATAAAACAAATTATTTTTAATTTGTTTATACAGTCAAATTTTAAACAATTTGTTTGGGAGAGATTTCGACAAAAAGTGTTTTGTTGTCCTTAAAATTTTATTTAAGCCAAATTTGATCAAAATCGTAATAATAGTGTTGGAAAAATAAAATATTGTGTTTCTTAGAACAGAAAGTATCTATATATCTTGAGTTATGAAGAAAGTAGTGTGGATAAGTAGTCAAATTATACCCAGGATTTATTATACAATTACAAAATTATAAAATTCTGAATAGGAATCTAACAAATCTCTACTGGTTCAACATTCTTTCTGTACCTGGTAAAATAGTGTTCTTAATACACGCCAACAACGTTTCAGCTGTTCTGTCAGGTCAGGTTCTGTCTTACGTCAATAGAAAATTGTTTACGAGTGGCAGTCCTTTATTGGAGCAGACCCGCACGGTTTTCCATAAAGCTTAAACTTGATATAAACCACGCGCTCCAACAATGTAAATATAATGATATAAACGGGCCATAACAACCAGTCTTACAAAACAAATCCAATGAAAAATGTAACTGTTTTCGAAAACTTACCTTAAGAGCAGTTTTTATTTAACCAACAAAGTTCCTCTCACTCTATTTTTATATGAATTAATATCTTTTGCAGTTTCATAAAGTTTCAAAAATATAAAACATTGTTTTGTTTTCTCAGATTTCCTCTACCATTTGACATAACTTTTATGTAACTTGTATACACAGACTGGCCGTAAAGTCTCCTCCCCGCTTACAGTTTTTTCGATCGATTTCTGACTAAATGAAGTTTGTATATAATTACTTTTTCTGTGTAAACTGTTGATTTCACAAAAGTGAAGTTAGAGACACTTAAAATCTTTGGACGAGAATAGTAGATGTAACAAAATAACCCCAAACGTGTTTAAGAATGTTAGAAATTCTTTTATAAACCCCACCACTTCAAAAGAAGTCGGCAAATCACATCTACTGAAATAGGTCTGTAATAATTTGTATTACTTGATTTATAATAATAAGTGTCTTGGTTTCTCAATTAAAAGGCAGTTTAAAACTGTTTTCAAGTTATTTTATGAAGTAGTACGAGTTTCAAAATGTTCCATTAAGGTGAAAATCAAAGTCTAGTGCAGTAACATGCATCTCACAAATTTAAATTCGTAATATCGAAAAAGTCAAAATTCTTACATTTCCCATGGTTTTTCATTAATAACTAGAGATAGATGAGAGATAATATAAAAAAAAAAAACTATTTATACATTGACCTCACGGTGGAAAAACGATGTTAAATCATGTTGCCATTAAAAAAATTCAAATACAATATGATGGATTAAAGATGGTGGACAAAATTTTGAATACATACAAAATGTAGTATAAGTAATTATACACAAACTTTGATATGACGAAAATGTGGGGAAAAGTGGGGGGGGTGGAACCTTTATGCCATGGCAATTTTGTATGCATCAAGTTGAGTAAACACTTATACTTATAAACAATAGTCGGATCGTTCACGCATCCAAAGAATTACACCCCTATTACGGCCATCCAGTGGTGGAAAGTAAATTTTGGTTTTTAATTTAAGGTCTTCACCATTCCATGGAATGTATAAATCGGGAGGGCTGGAACTGCACTCACGGTCAGTCCCTGGTCCTTATCCAACTACGGAACTGCACTCACGGTCACTTTGAGCCTTTCTGGGGGTACCGGAACTGCACTCACGGTCAGTTTTTAATTAGCCTATATCACATTGTGCAACACCATGATTGGATTGATTAAAACTTATTAAATTAGTATATAGAAGTATATTTTTGTATTCTTTATGTATATTTCGAGTTTAAACTCCATTTTGAAAGGGACTTATATGAGTTTTGGGAGATGGAAGAATCAAAGAAAATCGTCCGAGTTTTTGGCATCTAGGACAGGTTTTGCATGTCAAAGATATGTATTTTTATATATTTTCCGTAGACCGATTTTTGACCGTGAGTGCAGTTCCATATGGCTTAGGCGGGCGACCCTTCCAACCCTTGTAAATTCCTTTCACCGTGAGTGCAGTTCGTTGTCAGCCTATAAATCGATGAGTATAGGGTAATACAACTAACTGCCATTGATATTGTCTGCCATTGAGATCCCAATGAATAATAATAATCAATGTGGTATATCATAACAGTAGAATCAAGCATTTAACTTTTATTATTATTTTCTCTGTGATTGGTTTTTTTTTTTTTTTTTTTTTTTTTACAGTAGCTGTGGAATAGTTACTATTACTTCTTGATCTATGAATATTATTAGAGATATACCCTTGTAGTCATTTTAAGTTTACAAAAACGATTTGTTTAATGTAAAACTTTCAAAGAACGAGGTCTACAGAATCACTACTTATACCTGAAAATCAGTTTGTTTAACGACCTCAACCTTAGTACTGAAAACAAATATTATATGAAAGTATCGGAAGAATCAATTCCTATAACTAATTAGGCTTTAATATTCTATAAAAAAATGAACTGTTGGATAATACGAGATTGAATGAATTCCTACATTTCCACGAAGAAGGTATTTTTTACTTTCTGTTAGACGATTTTAAGGGGGAGAGGAATCATAGCATAGGGTGTGGCTTATAAATCAATTTCAGAACCATTAATTATAATACTGAAAGCCATAATTAAATCAGTATTGGTTGCACTATTTTCAGAAACAACTTTTTTGATGAGATTGGGATGGGGGAGAGTATACTGATTATTTCAGTTTACCCCTCTCCAGAAGGGCTTTTAAAGATACCAATTCAAATATCGTAAATAGTAATGATGGTCGTGTGGTATTATATTATAGATTTTTATAAGTTGAGGAAAACGTCGAAAAGATATTATCTGAGCCAATCAGCCATTAGTATAGTTTTATCTTGCATAGCCGTTAGTTATTGTTTAAAACGCAAGTTTGTAACCGCATTTTTTATACAAAGGAACAGATTTTTTATCTATGAATCAAATTATTACAACTTATTACTCCATTGTAGTATTTTATGTTGTATAACTTTGTATGTAATATTCGACCATAATTTAGTGTTAAGAGTAGTTAAAAATGTTTTAATTGTCTATCACTATACAGTAAGTACAGGAAACTGTATTTTTCTTGATTAAAGTAAGCAATGTTGTCTAAGAAACCATTAATGACACGACTTAGACCCTAATCTATCTAGAGCTGTTTTTATCAACAATCTTACATTTTACATGTAACTATTGTATTCGATTTTATTACAAAAATGTACCCAGTACAAAAAAATTCCATTAGGCCTACGTTAATTTCAGAAATTCTTCCGCCCTTAATATTTTCAAATTATTACTGTGGCTTCCAATTTACCATTATTTATAGAACAGTCGTAACGTTGCTCATTGGTAGGCTGATCCTGGTGTATGTACAGGCTGACTACTTGATGGTGCTGAGATGTTAGATTCTGAGTCATATATTGTTATTGATTCTGACAAGTTTTCTTAACTTGTTTTTTTATTTCTACGAGAAGATTTCGTAGTCATCCTATTAACGGAAGGGTGGCACGTTCTTCTTCAACCAAAATGTACCCAATATGGTTTCTCGTCGCAATTTTTTTGTATTCATAAAAATCTTTAAAATGGTCAGACCTTTTTTTTTGTCATTTAAGAGATTTTTTGTTGGCACCCAAAGAAGCTCCCAGAATGACCCTCAGGGGGTTATTTTAGTGAATACAGGTGTGGCAAGCCATGTAACCGTAGCTAGACCTTTCTTCATGTCGTCTTGGGTTATATACCTCTCTTTCATTATTCCTATCGGGTCTCTCTTGACCAAATTTTGTTCTTTTCTGACTCTGACGCTATTGCTGAACTAGGGGATCACTATTTATTTTTAAGGTGATGATGACTGCAAGGTTTTTTTTTTACTTTAAACCACAAAAAAAAAATTAAAAAAGAAGTTACACCCAAAATCGATCCATCTTGTAATCCAATTGTAAGAAAAATTTAACAAATTCATGAACGAGCCTTATGTATTTACCAGTTTTAAAAAATTCCTTTCTCTTAGTTAACCAATGCCAACAATATTATGCAGGAGCGATTAAACCGACAAAGAAACCTCATTACCTATACCTCAAACACATAACCTATAAGAAACCTCAAACACATAACCTATAAATGAGTAAACATTAAATATGTTCCTTATAGGTCTGACCTTACATTCAACATACAATGCCACATACATTACACATGCATAAATGTTGTACTTTGTAAACTAGATCTATGAAAACTTTATTGGTGGATAGTCATACCTCAGTGATTTTCAACCTCCCGTCCGTCCGTACTAGTTGTCGTTGTCGTTTGTACTTAAACACGAAATTGGATATATGGAACTATTAGTGTGCTCATATAAAACTCTATTGAAAAAATCAAATTCAGATTGTCAAAATGGCGACTTTTACAAACTTTTTTGTTCATGTCTCGTGTGTATGTTAAACTTATAGCATTAAATACAAATTTGGATATTTTAATTCTGCACATAGTGGTGCCAAATCCACCTATTTACGATGACAAATATAAAAGTTATAGTCATAACTGTAATTTTGAACACTGACCTCCCAAGGACACGTGATATTAGTATAGTTACGAGATCCAGTTAGATTGATTCATTTTCATATAAGTACAGTTCGGGGCCCTTTAGTTAAGTTAATGGAGAATTTTAGTATCGATAGGGTCTAGCCGACCTCAAGGAAGTAGTGATGAGCCATTTATGAATTTCAGAAAACCTATGTGACAACTGTTTTAAGAAAACTTACCGTAGTGGGTAAGCCCCCTTGATCTACCAATACACTTTAACATTTCTTACAAAACCTAAAAAAGAAAAGTAAATTTCCAGGGTTTACTTTTAATATTGGAGGAGAGGCCTGAACGCTCAATATATTTACTAGAGTCTTTATGATTTCCCCCCCCCCCCCACTACACTCTACACGTTTGTTGTAAGGTAGAGTAATGTATCTTAAAATAGCGTCTAATCATTTCGATAAATTTCGGTAAACTCCAGATATTACTGATACAATGATACAAACCAATAGCAGATGTCCCACGAAGAGGTAGCTGTTTTTGAATTAAAATGCCGGAAATAATGGAACACTACAAACTTGACACTGTACAGTTATCGAACATAGATATGTAAAAAAATACCTTCGAGTTTCATTTTTTATGGTTAATATTTCAAACAAAATGGCGGTATAACAAAAAGAACATTAATCTTCTGGACAAATCACTTCCTTCCATAATGCAATATAATTAAAATGTGCATTGTCATCTGTTGAATCTCGATCAGCAATCGATGAAACAATCTGGTAGATGTGTTCAATCAGTTTATGTGTGAATCTAACCTCGAAACAATGAATTTATCAATAGAACAAAAATTGAAATATTGTTCTTAAGTTATTGTTTTTGAAAAGGAATGTGTAGCGATGAGATGTTTTCAAAGAACCTATCCAAATGTGCTTCCTACATCAAGAAAATCAATTCATAAATGGAAAACTATACTATATAAACTGGAAAGTGTGCAACTGTCTACCACGAAGGCTGCCGTCACCAAGGATCTTATGACATATCCTATGAGACAATGACTGAATACAGATACCCATCAATATTAACTGATCACATAGTTCCTCATCTTACACAACCTGGGACGTGTTTTTCCAAAAGGATGAAGCCAAAGCAGTTTTAGATCGAGATGTTTCGGTAGTCTCAAAAGGGACAACCATTCAGATATTAGGGACAACCTTCCTTCCAAGAGATTCCACTGTCTAAAACGGAAACCATCTAGGACCACTGTAAAAATGAGAGCTCTTGATTTGGAAGGCTAAGATGGACGTAAACCACCTCCAGCGCGAGAGTATCTTTCTGGGTAGTGATAGGAAGATTAGCACTTTCCAGAGCAGTGGTTCCTTTCACGATGGTATCTTTCAAACTTACCAAAGGTAAGTAAGAGGTTTGGGCCAAAATATGCTCGCATACCAAATTCGATTAAAAACGTTCTTAGCTGTAGAGCTCTGTAAACAAAACAGACTGAGATTCCAAAAATCACCTTCTTGAACCTTCAAGAGGCGTCAAATAGATATATGTGCAAGATATTGTACGACGATTTTTTTTACCCCACGGATGTGTAGTTAATAGTTTTTCCATGAGATAAATAAATCACATAAAATACACTATTTCCTCTCCCATTATAATAACACTTTTTTTTATATACCTATTGTAATTGATTGTACAAGTTGTATGGGTTACCAGTAAATTTCTGTAGTAGTTTTTTACGTCTGTGAAGTGGTAGCATTGTTTTATATAACGAACTCAGTAATATAATAATTGTTAAAACGTAAACATGACAGTCCAGAATATTTTTTAATTATCAAAAGGTTTGTTCCATAAAACGAATCTTATGATAGTGTTTAGATCTTTAAAGGCTAAAAACGTGTGCAGTGCTCTTTATTTTCCTCACATGTACAGGGTAAATATTACCTCTGTGATCAATGAGTAGTAAAACATAAACACAATGCAAGAAGTAAGACACCCATAACTATTATTAGGCCTATGTCTCCTCATGAGTGGTGTTCATTTCACTTAACCAATATACGAAGTATAAGTGACAGTTCGTTAATCGAAAACTTTCCTAAATCCACGTACAAAATCGCAAATAAAAAAATATTACAGTTCTAAAATAATTAGCAAATAACAAAACTTAACCTTGTCAGTCGTCATTAAAACTTCAATATTTATCTAAATGGATATATTCTGAGTACGTGATTATAGTACAAAAAATTTTTTAAAGAGAGCGCCTCCATAGCTCATTTACTCTTTTTGATTAAAACTATCGAACTGAAATTTTTGGTGATATAGTCTACTTTTTATTTGATTTCAGGGATGGATGAGTGGAAAAGATTATGCAAATTCTCCACCATTTATTAAAATTATTTTCTTCCGTTTTTCTTCAACATTAGTATTGTGACACTATACTAGGTCTATAGGAGATATTGTGTAAAGTTACCTGCGACTAATCGTCGTATGGTCGCCCTACATCTAAAGTATGTAAATTGATGTTGCGACGTGAAAACGCGTCTAATTATAACAAGAAAGTCGTAGAGTAGACACACAGCAAACATGACAATAAAAGAAACAATGAAATACGTTAACACGACCCAGTCGTAATGACACACACTGGCCTCAGTTCTCAAGTACTGTAGTACCATTCCCTTGCTAATGACTACCCAATGCCAACTATATCCATTGGTTTTGCCCTTGTAGAGATGACATCCTTTTGATTGTTCTTTTTACTTTCTACATATAAAATACCAACTCGTACCGCGCATGATGCCCTATCTTATTGAGCAACATTAATCCTAAAACTATGAAAATAATGGATTATAAACAATATGATAATTAAAACTGTTATATTGGTCCCACTTGTAATGCTTTATCTTATATGGAATTTCTGCGACAGTTGCATATTTCTTTACTGTAGGGCTGATTTTATTGATAGACATGTCAAATTAAAGTGTGTTACTTGCAGATTTGGCGAAAATTATTAATTTTCCTTGGAAAAACTTATTTTGTGATAAATTTTTTCACTTAAAAACATGCCCGTTATGGATTAATAACATATTTCACAACAAAAATATTTTTTAACTGAAAATTACGGTTTTCTCAAAATCGGATCTAAAACGATTTTGATTCAATTTTGTTCAAGTGTAGCATCTAAATAAAAAGAATTGGTCACAATCTCTCCCAAAATACCAGTTCTTGAGTTATTAATAAAATCTGTTTTACGCAGTTATAAAATGCATATTTTTTTTCAAAATCAGCTCTACTGTTTTCGTTAAAATCTTAGTGAATTGTTAAGAATGTTCAATCCAATGTGTGCAAAAAAATTTTAAAAATAAATAAAGGTTCAGGAATAATTAAAAAAAAACCACTGATTTAAAAATCGAATAAAGTGTTTGTGACTCAAAGTAAATATAAAAATATTTGTTCAAAGACAGTGGGAGTGAAAATTAATATTTCTATAACGTTTTCTTATCGGCGGAACTCTTGGTTGGCTAGTAGCAGATCTCCGGTTTCATCGTAGTGGGGGCTCAGAAAGTTACTTGTTGACCCATAATCGTGAGATAGATAGCGGCTTCTGGTTGTGAGTGTTATAACTACACTGAAGAGAACTTGATATGTCGACCACACATTTCCTAGCTGTAAAACTGCCTTTACTTTTTATATATCCATAGAGTTATTATTTCCGATGTACGTGTATGAAAAGTATGTCTTCCAATACTGTTTTAGAGTTTAGAAAGTAATGACAATATTAAGGTTCGGCTCAGAGCAACTAATATCCGTGTACAACTACTTGGTATGCAATGTGTATATGTAGCAGACAGTTTTATTGTATATGAGGGTTACATTTAGTATGCAAGTAATGCACAAGCCACGTGCAGAGGGTGTTAAGGTCGGTACAGTTTCTGGCACACGTCCGTTATCTTACGGTTGAAATAATCAGTAATGTGGAGAACTGATAATGTTGTCTTTATAGGCACAATCATCGAACAATTTCACGTAAACCATGGTACTTACCCAACGCTGTCATTAAAACCTCTTTTACGGTTTCACATACAGAATGATCCAAAAAAGGTGGACTGAATATTCCTTTTCGGATTAATACATCAAAACGAACATAAAACGTCAAATAACAATGAGTTGAATTTCACTATATTATCCGCCGTTTTGTTCTTTTGTATATTATACATTATAACTCCAGAAATAGATAAGATATTAAATTGAAATTTGGTATAAAATGTACATTTGGTAAAATTTGCTACATTTTGTATGTTACGTTTTACAAGTGTACCAAACACAAAAACTTTATTTTTATAATTTTCAAAATAGCGGCCGTTTAACATTTTTCTTTAAGTTAGATAAATGTTTCGAACATATTCGACGTTAAAAATTTTAAACGGCCGACATTTTGTAAATTATAAAAATAAAATTTTATGTTTGGTACTCTCGTAAAACTTAATATACAAAATAATTATACCAAATCTATTTCTGCAATTATAATTTGTGTGTGTGTAAAGTAACAAAATGGCGGATAGACGGATAATGAAATGAAATTTGACTGCATGTTATTTTGTTCGTTTTGATGTAGGGTATACCATCCGAAAATGAATAGCCAGTTCACTGTTTTCGGGACACCCTGTATATTTTTTAAAGTTAAAAATATCCTCTCTAATTACATCAGTTAATCTTTATATGTTTGTAAGAAAATGGGAAGATTTCAGACCTCTTCATGGATCAGTTGTCGTCCTGTACTGTACTGCGCCCAGGGTATCACTTACTTGGGCTCGGAGATAGGTTTCTTAACAATATGAATATCGCATTTCATATAAGGTCAATTTTTGAAATTACAATTTTAACCCAACTTTGTTGTTTTCATCCTATATAGTTAGGATTGGTATCATTAGAAACAGAATAAAAAGTTAAAAAATTGTTATTTAATTAGTATGTTGAAATAATCACATTATAGCTTGTAAAAATTGAGATAATTTTTATAGGATTATTTTGAACTGCAATAATCTTCTCTATAGGAGCTTTTGCGATTTCCACATTTACAGTTCACGAGGTAAAATGTACGTAAATTTAAGATTCGTCTCCTAAAATGCATATAATATTGTATGCTACACAACTAAACGTAAAATAATATTACAAAATATCGTAAATTTTGAGTTTCTACTACGTTAAATTTTTACGCTATGTGATTTTGACCAAAATTTAATCACGTGGTGGATCATATTGTTTACAGTTTATTTAAGTTTGTTTTGGGATATGAGCAACGATTTCACTTACAAACACAGGTTTATTCACAAAATGATTTATAAATTTGTTTCTAGGAGTTCTAAAAGTCAATAACCATGGTTTTATAATTTAGTCCTAGCCTACTGCATTGGGTCGTCTTTATTATCATTATTTAAATTTATTCATAACACAAAACTTGCACATCTTTAAAAATAACTTCCTAAACATTTTTCTTATTTCAAAATTTGTGACAATATTTGAACTAAAAAGTATTTTCAACACTTACATTAAGTTATATAAGGCTTGGTAAATACACATTTTTCTATAAGTTGAATAAAATTATTGTTATAAAAACATTGCACAAACTTTCTTACTCGACCAAAACTATTCGTAGCCAAAACTTTTCGTTCGTAAGTTGGTATTTGGTAATAAAAATGTGAAAATAAACCATGGATGCCATCTTTGAAGAAATATTTAAATATTTAAATAGGACTTTGCTTGTGCCATAAACACGCCCTCAACGTAAATCGTATTTTATAAAAATAGAGCTTTTAATGACGGCTGGCAAGATTCCTTTAGTTTTTTGTCAATTATTACCGTAATAGTTAACTTGCGATTTTTCACACGGATATGTGTCATCAATCCTCACATATCACTAAAATTTGAACGAAATCTGTAGAGACGATTTTGAAAAATGATGCCTTTTATAATAACTCCATGACCATTTTTTTAGTTATTTTTAACAACTTACGAACCGAAATTTTTGATGGGTGGGGTTCAATGCGTTTTATTTGGGTTCTAAGAAGCTACATGAAAAAAATTTGATAAACATCGTTCCTTCCCACTCTGAGAAAATTGTAATTTTGTGGTTTTTTTGTAGCTACCACCAAATTTAGAGTTATAAAAATAATGGGGAAAAAACTCTCCAAAATATGGTTAAAATATGTCCACATACTAAAATTTATTAAAATCGATCAACGTGTTTAAGCTAAGCTGTAGTGCACTGCTCGAACGACAGACACCAATCCAAAAACGACTTGAGGCGTAAGAGGACCTCAAAATGGATATACAGTACCCGACTTCTATTGTTTCATCCATCAATTTACTTTCGCTACACTACGCGACAAATTAAAATGTATGTATCTTTCAAATTTCTCTAAAATTCTATTTAATATACGGAAAGGAAATTGGTAATATAAATTTTATGTAAGTCGACGTTTCCAGTTAAGAATTTCAACAGTTTTGAATAATACACTAGTCTGGTTATTTCATCAAAGCCCTGCAATATCTACATTAATCAGAAAGATCACCTACTTCAAAATATGCATTGATAGTATTAAATGAACGTGCAATTTTATAATAATGTGAGGCCTTAAGATTCACTTTGGTTTCAATAAGTGGAATCTGTTGGTTTAGTTCACGATTCATTGGTTTTCGATTTCTCTCATCGATGAGTAAGTTTGACGGTCTCCACCCGGTCTTCATGCGCTTGGTGTCTTAAACTGTTTTATTAGGATATCTAAGCTCCCACGCAATTACCACACAATAACAATAAGCCATATAAACTGTTTAGTTTTGTGAAATGTAAACAATTAATCACAACACAACGTTAACCTGCATAAATAAAGTAAACACTACGGTATATAAGTTAACCTAAAACAGCTGTTATAAATTCTTATTCAAAACAACAAGAAAAGTATTTGAGAATTTTAACAGTTTAATTTTGGTTGATTAAGCAATCAATCACAACAAAATGTTAATCTGCACAAGTAAAGTAAGCACTATATAAGTTATTCTGAAAATAATTTAAAACAGCTTTTATAAATTTTAAAACAAAACAACAAAATAAAACGTATATGAGATTTTATTACAGTTGTTTCAACTTATTTTTGTTGTGAAACATGTTATTTAATTGATAATTTTAAGTTAACCTAAAAATTATTTAAAACAGCTGTTATAAATTCACAAACATAATCAAACCCATTTGAGAATTTTAACAGTTGTTTCAAATTATTTTCGCTGTGAAACATGTTATTTAAATGATAATTTAAAGTTAACCTAAAAATTATTTAAAACAGCTGTTATAAATTCTCAAACAAAATAAACGAATTTGAGAATTAATTTATACCAGTTGTTTTAAATTACTTTTGTTGTGAAACATGTTATTTAAATAATAATTTTAAGTTAACTTAAAATTTATTTAAAACAGCTGTTATAAATTCTCAAAGAAAGTTACAAAGTAAACGAATTTGAGAATTTATAACAGTTGTTTCAAATTATTTTTGTTGTAAAACATGTTATTAAATGTTAATTTTAAGCTAACCTAAAAATAATTTAAAACAGCTGTTATAAATTCTCAAACAAAATAAACGAATTTGACAATTTATAACAGTTGTTTCAAATTATTTTTGTTGTAAAACTTGTTATTTAAATGTTAATTTTAAGTTAACATAAAAATAATTTAAATCAGTTGTAAAAATTCTCAAACAAAATAACAAAATAAAACGTATTGGACAATTTATAACAGTTCTTTCAAATTATTTTTGTTATGAAACAGGTTATTTACCCATAACAGGTATTGTTATTCAAAATGGTAAATTTAAGTTAACAGCTGTTGAAATTCTCAAATAATACAACAAATTTTCAGCTACCCTAGAGATGACCAAAATATGTCTATAAACAACATTTGATTAAAATCTGTCCACACGTTTAGACTAAAGCACATACGACAGACAGACACCACACCAAAAGCCACTTTTTTAGACTCAAAAGCTCTCAAAACGAATATATAGATATATAAACCTGGATTTTTTTATATAAATTGAGAAAACTCACTATTGACACACTCAAATATTATTTAGCAATAACTTTCACGATTTTCATTTCTACTAGAATACGAGTATATGACCGTAACAGTAATCCTTGAATAACATTCTTGAAAAGTTAAATTTCCCTCCCAGTAGAAGTTTCATGATAATACGGCTAAAAGTGGTCTAAGCTTATTTGCAGTTAAATCTAGAGACTATTACAGAACTTGGAAACATGCTTTGAAACTTTTGATCTTGTTATTTGCTTTCATTAAAAACATTTTCTATAAAACATCCAGTCTAAAAGTTTAAATTTTTAATGAAAGAACCAGATTCAATAACTTCAGTTCTCTTTATATTAGCTGCTTTTATTTTAGAATTTCAAAAAACAAATGTTAAGAACAGATTTTAGTATTTCATTAGTCCCTCCTGAAACACCGACACCTGAGGGAAATTAAATTTCAACCGATGCAATAGGATTGGAATAACTTGGTAACCTTATACAGAGTGTGCCAGCTGTTTTACTTGGAGAGTATTTGATATACTAAAAAAACACAAATAAGAAACCTCCTGAACTTTTTGTGTCTTATTTGGCGGTTTAAAAATGTTTATACCATCAGCCATTTTTTCAATATGGCAGCCAATTTTATATTTCTCACACAATATCTATTTTGTGTGATGCTTTTAGATTCAACACGTAATTTTAAAACTTATTTATTCTTGGGTATTTTTTAATACATATAACTGTTTAAAGATCTCAAATAGTGAAAAACAAGATATTAGTCGTTTCCAGAGGTCCATTTTCTGTACTGAAAACAGTCGTACCTATATTAAAATTGGAACGCAGATATAATTTATAAAAATTACTAAAAATTAGTGGCGAAAATGAATGAATAATTTATTTTTCTTGATTAACGTTTCAAACGAGTAATTTGTAGTTTTTCAAAAACACTTATAATTTTTCACTTATCGATTTCACAATAGCGGCTTTACAAAATTTACTAGTTTTAGTTCCTTTAATTCTAAGATGATATCTTTACTTTTATTATACTTTAAATTCTAATACTTATAAAAGAAATACAAATTACAAAAATTTAAGGATCAAAGTATTTATAATTTTATTTTATTTGAAGTATAGCATTACTTCCAAACAACGAATCCTACTTTAAAAACTTCATTAAATTATTGCAACTATTCTAAAAGAAGTCTTAGGTGTGATTTTCAAATTTCTAGTAGTTTTTATTGCAATAATCTACGTTCCAATTTTAATCTCAGTTCAACTGTTTTAAGTACAGAAAACTGACTTCTGAAACCTCATAAAATCTTGTTCTTTCACTACATAACCTCTGTAGCTGCTAAACCGTTAGCTGTATAAAAAAATAGTAAAAAATCGTTAAAATTATTTGTAGGATTAAAAACCATTATCATACAAAATAGGTATTTGTATAAGAATTTTAAAGTTGACTGTCATGTTGGGAAAATGGCTGATGGTATCAAAATTTTAAAACACCTAAATAAAACAACATAAAAAGATCAGGGAAGTTGCCATTTGGCTTTTCTTAATACATCTAATACTTTCCAAGAAAACAGCAGGAACACTTATCAATCACCATGTAGGCTATACGTGTTACAAGTGTGTTTTATTAAATGCTGCAGATGACGTAATTTTAGTCCAACTTTGTTCAAATTTGATTTGTAGATTCGCAACGCATTTATTAGTTAACCAGATAAAATGGTGGTAAATTTTAAAATGAAAGCCTATTTTCATAAACATTATTTCACATTTATTTTGACTGAACCCGAGAATTGTATAACGTTCCCCAATATCTCATGACTTTATTACCTTTGAAATATGAATGCAAACATATCTAAACCTGTTTTCTACGATACAAATCAAGAGAAGTGTTACTACTTGCTCTCAATCGTGCAAAACATTGCACAATAAACTTACCCATCCTCAAAATCAAAAAACGAATCGTAACTGTCATTATAAATTAGAGCCTAAACTTACTTTGCTTGTCTAATAAACTCGGTGTAAGTCGTAATTAATTAAAATTTAACTTTTTAATGACGGCTGTGAAGAATCATTTTTGTTCCCCCCCCCCCTATTCCTGTAATGTAATAATGTTTTATTTGCGATTCTATACACTGGTTATTCTTCACATTGCACTATAATTTAAACGAAAATGGTAGAGCCGATTTTGAGAAATTATGTATTTTATAACAACCCTACAGCCATTTTGTTTTTAATGTCATGGCGATAACTCAGATACCAATATTTTTGGAGAGATTGTGACCATTATGTGTGGGACTTAGGGGCTACACTTGAACAACATTTTATCAAAACCGTTAAATGAGATTGTTTTAGTTTTTTTATATCATCCACTCCCAAATTTTCAGTTATCAAAAATAATTAATTAAAAAGTCGGGCCACGCATTTGTGTTGTAGATTACAAACATCATTCCAAAGTCAACTTTTTTAGATTTCAAGTTATCTCAAAACGGAATTATAAACAAAAAACTTCACATAGATTCTTTGACCCACCACATAAATTTCCCTACATTACGTATAAGTGAAAATATAAAACAATTAAAAACAAACCGAAAAACAACAAAACAAAAATCCACAATAATAGCTCTAGTAGCCAGAGTTTTTACTGAGTTTTAGAAAAATTTAACATGTAAACCAGATTTGTAAATTCATTTAATAATATTGGGAAAATGGTAATCGTTTTAAACGGGTTTTCTGTTTTTTCTTTCTTTTGTAGGACCTCTTCGGTCATTTTGTGCACAAAATGACTCTCATTGCCCAGTTCGATGTCGGAAAATGAGTCACGCACAAAATTCGTGCTCTATCATCTCACCTTATCATCTCCAAACAGATTGTTTATGAAATATTTCACATTTATTTCCTAACACGTTATCACGTAATGCTCAATAAATTAACTACTTTAAAAAGGTAAAACTTTAGAATATTAAAATTTCAACATACTATTTTACCAAGTAATAAAACACGTATTTGGATGTGATAATCTCTAGGTCATAAAATATCTCAAATACCGGAATGAAGTAAAAATAAACCGGAAGTGACAAATCCAACCCCACCTCTCTCCTGTCAGGAGGGGTTGAACTTCACAGTCGAGTCACGTGTTCAGAGGCAAATTTCATTAGCATTCACGCGAGGTACATTTTGTGATTAATGATTGCATAAAAACTTTTAAAGCGTGTAGAAATGTATAACATGTAAGGGGGGGGGACGTTTATGTTAACGATGTGGGAATAACTTATGTCTAAACACACACTACCACCGCTTGATACAATAACAATACGGTATTACGTGGTGTAAATTATCACTTTTAAAGTAAACTTAATTATAACAGCTAGTGTTGTGGGGAATACTGAATACCCTGAGCGTAATGTCCGTGAATTAAAATAGTATATTTCATCACTAGGACCAAAAGTGGGCTTTTCAATACAAGCTCAAGTTTAACGGAAAATGAGCGAGGATCGAAAAGCTTCTTTTGGTCTTAGTGATGAACTAAATTTTTCGTTATACTGCAAATAATATAAGAAAACGATTTCACAAAAACTAAAATGTTATAACCTATTTATATTCAAATCGATGGTAACAGCTATTTTAACGGTTATTTACAATCGAGAGTATCGATTGTTTTTAGATGCTTTACAATCGTTAATTAATTTATATAAACGAAGTATCAGCTGATGTTTTTTAGGTCCTAGAACTAAAAAGAACAACTTTAGCATCTCAATGTATGCATTGAAAACAGCTGTTTTTGAAGCAGTATCACGAACAAAAGTTTTTTTATGGTTCTGCTGGTATCTACCACCAGTAACTTCAACCTAGGGAATTCATCCCTAGGGTGCACGTGTTCAGAAATGGTCATGGCATACGCTGCTAGTGGACTCTATATAAAATGTTTTAATTCTAGAAGTTCAAGTGAAGGAGTAAGTCAGAAATCCTTTACTCGGTCATTTATGATGAAAATAACTTCACTCTCAACTTGTAACTTCAACCGCCAAACCTCCCTATCTCGTCCTGTCGCTCTACAGTTTTGAAATCTCAAAATAGATCTCGTGTTTCCCGCCAGACCATCTTTCCATCTCTGTCTAAGTCTGTCGTTTCTTCTGGTAAATAAATGCTCCAAAGTTGTTTTACCACATGTCCAGTCCACCCTAACCGGTATATTTTAGCTTGACGACAGCATCTCTGTAAAGAACTGAAACCACTGAATTTGTTTGTCACCTTCAAACATTATCTTCAGACGATTTTCCAAAACATCTTAACATTCATAGAATATTCCGCGATATGAAGTAACATTAATTATCACAATCCCGTGTTTTCTACATTGATCAGCAGTTTACATATATAAAAACTAGTCTGACTGAAGTTTTATAAAGTCAGAGATTTGTTTGAGTATACTACCCTTCATATCCCTCTGCAATCCAAAATAACACCTATTTGCTTCTAATATCGGCGATGTATCTCGTTATTTCATAATCTGTTGCCTTACTGACTTCAACTTTAATATTAAGAGCGGACAGTAAATTGATCCATCCAACTGTATGCAATCATAGACTACTAAATTCTTCTTAAAATGTAATTATCAGTTTATTCCAAAATATTATTTGTTGAAAACAAATATTTTCAAATATTTCTGACAACTGTGTTTGAGCGAAATAAATATTTAGTACTAAAATTAGACGTTTAAAAATTACCAAACATCAAAATTTTGCAAATAATAAACGCCCATAATTGGAAAAACGTGCGGAAGTTATTACTATTTTATAAACTTTTAAATATTATAATTAAGAAGAAGTTAGCCAGATTCAATATAACTTATAAAAGGTACAAACTAATCTTTAGTAGAAAAACAAAATACAACGTCAGGTGTTTTAACTAATACGATTTCTTGTATATTTTGAGTTAAGTAAAAATATAAAAACACTCTTGGTCTCAATATTGCAACTTTATGCTTAATTCTCTGTTTAAAGTTATTTTTTAATGATGGAAATTCAATTTTATTATTATACATTTTTCTTTTATACGTACATATACTTTATATTATTTCTTTATATTATATTTATATTATATTTCTTTATATTATACATGAAACGTCGTGTTTTGAATTTTTAACACACAAATGATGGCAAATGTCCGAAAAGTGTATAATAATAAAATTTATACTTAAATCAGTTTTTAGTGACATATTATGGTTACACACACAATTTGTCCCAATTAAGGGGTAATGATATATTTTTGAGTCATTTGGTATTCAAAATTTGTAAAATAGTACCTAGTTTTAATTTTAAAATTTACTTCTGTTTCTAATAAAAATTAGTTAAGGTCAACATTTATCATGATTAAATTGCAAAAAAATAATAATAATTTGGGCTCAAATTCAGTGACTTACATAACCTCAAAGTTTACACAAGTGTATTTTAATTTTTAAACAATTAAGTATAGACATTATCGATGGATTTTAGTGAAACTCTAAGATAAAATGCTTTTTACGAAGATTAATAACCATACTATATTTAAAATAAAACTATTTGATACATAACATAAAAATAGCATAAGTACAAATTATTAGTTGTAGTAAAGCTCTTCTATAGCTTGTTTTTTCAACAAAATATTAAATACTATTCGAGTTTAATTTATTTTATTTTGATAAAAGACACATTCTGGTAGCTTCTTAGTTATACAATCCAATCTTTGTCCATTTTAAAAAGAACAAAGTCTGATATCACAGTATATTTTGAACTTTGAACGTTTAAAAACATCCGATCTTAGTATTAATAACTTCGCACGATAGACTTTTCGGAGTTTGTTCTCAACATATACATGAATAGAACAGAAAGCACCAGCTGAAGTGGTTGAACACAATCAGTTATCGCAATAACTTTCTATTTCTGCGAGTTATAAATTGATTTATTTATAATTTTTTGTTACTTATTATTGTCGAAGTCGAAACCTCTCAAGTACTTTCTAGGCACTGTAACATGGGCCATTTTATTGTAGGATTTTATTTCTGTTTTAGTTCTCATTCTTAATATATACAATTCATTACAGTTACATATAAATGAAATGAGCTCAGTAAGATTTACAGGCAAGTATCAAAAGCCCACCTTTTGAAAATGATTATTTTTAAATATACTCATACTTAATGAACCTAGCCTACTTGCCAAATTCAACTAAAACTTCAAACAGTTTGTTTATTATTTGTAGTTACGAGACTTTTCAGTACTAAATTATTATTTGTATTCTATAAAACACATTTAAAAAATTTGAATTCTGATGTTAATGCTTCATTGATGCATTGTGGGGCTTGCAAATGAGTTATATTCGAAAAACTATTTTCTACATAACGAACTTGTCCAACGATTTATAAAGCGTACCAACCGTATTACAATAAAAATGTACAAAATTTTCTAACTCTACAACATTAAATATGACACACGGTAGTCAAATATTGATGCCAAATTAAAATATGGGGCCGGTGGACTTTTCATAGTAATGGTTGACTAAGTTTCCATGAGGTAGAGCGTAACATACGATATGTTATGAGTAGAAAATAAAAATGGAAATATATTTGTAAAAGCTCACTAAACTAAGTGTGTTTTTATTCTCTTAATTATTTTTATTTTTCTATCTTACATTCGCCCATAACTCCAAAATATCCTGATAAAGTGATTTTGTTTAAATTTGATACGTAGGATGTTTGTGTGAAATTCCTGACATAAAACACATTTTAATTTTCTGTGTCGGCTCCAAAACAAAACAAAAATTATCTAATAGACTACATCAATTTGTATGAAGCTAGTTTTGGAGATTGCTGACTATTCCTCCTCAAAAATACCGGTTAGACAAATCAAGGGAAAAAGGACATCTTTATAGAAAATAGAATATAAAAAAATAATAATATTTACGACTTCGTTGAATTTTTTGTAAAAATAAACCATTGAGCGTAAAAGAACGTGAATAAAATCGCAAGTGTTAATTTTTTAAATGATGACCAGTACCAAAATGACACTGTTCCATACAATTCTGTAATCTTAGCTCTTTCATATCGAAGACTAAATAATCTGACGTAACGAGAAAATTTTGTTTATATAAACAATAATTAGTAAAAAAATTAAAATTTTTAATAAACCCTACTATCTAATGATAGTTACCTGATAATATCACAGAAAACATTATTTTAAACAGAAGATTGAATTTAAAATTACACCCCACTCCTGTACATTAGACGGAAAAGCGACATGGGATTGCATGAAATCAATAAACACGTTTGGAAAAAAAAAATTAACCCCAATTTCATAAATGAATGGATCGACATTTAAATATTGAAATCCAATAAACCATTTCAATACGTTTTCCCTTTCCATAACTTCCAAATCTTCGCCCCGTCAAATCCATTTTCCACTCCAATGCAATTAATTGGGTGTTGAAATTGCTTTTAAACTGCTTTCATGATATAATGAATTTGTAGACTTATGTTATTTATTGATATAGAAATTATGTAGTTCCGACTTGTGAATCTATTTGTTTTAAACTAATTAATTGTTAAAGGTAGGTGAAAACATCTTTGACGCCTTCAATATAGATGATACTATTTTACGTACACCATTTGAATTGCCTACCTTGCAGGCGTTTGTCTTAATACACTGATTGTAGTTATTAGGAAGTTCACTAATATAAATAAGCGTAATATATAATCATTTTCGATGGTCTCTTATAAGTAAATTTATGATTCTTTGTTATTATCTTATATTTAATTCGTTTAAGGAATTTCTACGCTAGTCGCTTATTTCTTTACTATAGAAGCGATTTTAATAATTGAGGTGTCAAATTAAACAGTGTTACCTGCAGATTTGCCGATATTATTCATTGTCCTTGGAAACACTATTTTGTAATAAATTTATCTTTTAAATAACATGTGTAATGGATAAATACATTTTTAACAATAAAAATAATTTCAAATCTCGGCTGTTATAATCTCTCAAATACGTTACATTTTGTTGTTTTGTTTTGATTTATAACAGCTGTTTAAAATTATTTTTACATGTACTTATATAGTACATACTCTATTTGTGGGGTTTCACGTTGTATTGTGATTGATTGCTTACATTTCACAAAACTAAACAGGTTATATAGCGTTTTGTTAATGTGTGACAATTAGGAAAACTAAACAGGTTATATAGCGTTTTGTTAATGTGTGACAATTAGGAAAACTAAACAGGTTATATAGCGTTTTGTTAATGTGTGACAATTCTTCATTTGTTTTATCTCAGTTAACGACATAATATTGTACAGGGCTTACTTTATTTCTGATTTATTGCTAACACCTCGCAAAAATTATTGGCTTATATGGCTTATTGTTAAAGTGTGACAATTACGTGGTCACATAAAAATTCACTTTTACGCTGAACATAACTCATAATATACACTAGAGTTTCACATAGATACTGAAACGCCCACATTGATCACGCCAAGCGAAGTCGTTTGATTCGACTATTTGAAGTGTCACCTGTTTGGTTGTCTGTAGTTACGAAGATACGGTCAAAAGCGTTACAATTAACGTTATTTACGACTAAGCCGATTAATGTGTATACAAGGATTTTTATTTCATTTTCCACGGTTCCAAAGCATGCGTTGACTAGAAATATGGCACACGCCAATGTATTAAATATAATGGTATAAACATGGCATTACAAGCAATGTAAAAAAACATTGAAACAAAAATTTAATTATACTAGTTTTCTAAAACTTTCTCACGGGAAGTTTCTACCTGACAAACAAATTAAAAACTGGTACACGCGTTATTATTACAGTACTATTTATTTATTCTATCCTTGCTTTTATTTATATGAATTCAAACGTTGTTGAAATTCCTAACATTAGAAAAGTATTAAATAATTTATTTACATTACATTATTTTCGTCCTTGATTAACTATTTGATTAACTATCGTCCAAAAATTTGATATAACTATTTTTGGGAATTAGAATAAAATATAAACAATAGTCAGATCATTTACGCTTTCGCTGAATTTGACTACTAGACATCGAGAGCCCCCATTGGTGTTTGGGATAAAGGGTAATTATCCGTCTCCATTCTCGGGTTTTTATACATCCGTGACTACACAGAATTTATATCTAAGAAGAAATTTCACATCATAAGTTAATCTGGAGCTCAATATGTGGGTTGAACAGTTGTAGTTCTGTGGGTTCAGGTTCAGAAAGCGCTAGTATAGAAAAACTCGGAGCATGCAATAAGCATTATATCCTTGAAGTTACAATAAATGCCTAGTAAATGACACCACTAGAGTCTCTAATTTATTTGAAACTATCTCAAGGAGGTGGGTAATCTATTTAGTCATATATAAAATTATTGGTACACCATTTACGAACACTCTGATACCAATTAATAGTAGCCTAAATCACAAACGAAATGTAAAAAGCAAATCACCGAAAGGTATTAAAATTCAAATTTCCCCATGCGTGCGGTGTTTTGTTCAAATGTAGAGTAGCTGTGGTATTATTTACTTCTTGGTCTACGCATATATTTGTGTCAAGTAGGGCGATAGACTGTAGCCTCACAGGATTTATAGAATATATGCCAAGGCGCGAGATCTATTGTTCGCGGAACAACAACTAGCCTATATTTTGTTTGGAATGAGTTATTATTTATTCCTAACAATGTGAATAATAACGTGAAACAGACAGTATGGTTGACAAAACCCACAGCTCGTTGTGACAAAGGGCTTTCACTCCCTCTGAAATATTACACCCTTAGGACATTATTGATCTTATGGTCACCCAGAGTAACTGTCACATTCTTTACTTCCTTCAGTGATGTAATTGAATGACAAATCCACCCTCCATGATTGTCCGAGTTCAATATTGAATTACCACATTGTTATCAGTTATATAAATATGTTTTTTGTTATTTATTGAGCATTAGAATGTAACGTTGTACAATACCAGGTTGAAAATTATCCATCCTCCAGTCTTGCCGCTGTCTCATTTAAACGTAATGACAAACTAACATAATGAGTGAGATCATAAACATCCAAACTATTGTTTGTAGAAAATATATTTTAAATTGGCAATACCCTACTTAAAATAGCGTGGATTTAAATCAAACAAGGAAAATGGATTAACCATGATAGGCCTAAAAAAAATAGTTGTTTGTGGCTGATAGTGGGTATTCCCGCAAACAGGAAACATACTTGCTTTAGGCGCAGCAATCATCAATTGCCCTAGTTTTTCCTGTGAATGAATAATCAAACTGCCATGGACTTCATTACATTTACCTAAGAATTACAAATTTAAGAAATCTTTGAACGGCTGCCATTTCCGACATTGTACTCTAATTAAAAACCTTTTTAATTTGACGTAAATATCAACCTATGCTTACATTTACAATTTCCTTTTGACTTCTTGAGGGCCGTCCTCCATTGGAGGAAAAGAGCCAGTGAGCAGTCTAAAAAATCGATTTTTTAAGCCAGATATTAATTTGCAAAGTTTTCATTTCATAACTTCTACCTAGTAAACATTATTGCTATTTTCAACATACCTGACATTGTAGCTAATGTGAACTTAAAACCCACGTTATTTTCACTAGGGTGAACCTTTTGAGGTTGGGTTTGCAACATTGTGTTCTACTCATAAAGGCCTTTAATTCGATGTACAATTTGACCTATGCTCTCATTTACGATTTCCTACTTACTCCTTTTGGGCCGTCACCCTGGAAAGGTAGCAGTCCACTGAATACGTACTAAAATAGGTTTTGTTTTCCATTAACAATGAGCAAAGTTTTGTAGAAAACATCTGTAACGGGTAAAAAAAAATATTAAGCCGTCCCCGGACTTATTTAACACGCTGTATATCTATATATATTAGTTCGAGGGTAAACACTATTTTATTGATGAAGTAGTTGAAAACAACCGAGTCGTCGTGGTTTTTTTATTCTATGAATCATGACTTGAAGTGTTCTTCAAAACTTCCTGCTGCAAAATTAAAAGTAAGATTGCACATAAATATCTTCTATCTAAATATGTTTTCTTAATCAAACTTACTGATTACATGCATCTGGATCAAGGTCTCTTCATATTTGACTTACCTAAAACAAACCAAATGATTGTGTTACGTTTAACAAAGACAACTATAAAAACGTATAACTTTTTAAAGTACACCTATTTTATTCAAGTAAAAAACAAAAAAACTATGTTCTAAGACTAGAGTTCTAAGAATATTATTAACTTTTTAACCAATATCTCCACAAATTATTTGTTTGGGAAGATTGTTACCATTTTGTGTACTAGATTGGAAAATTTTGAATCTCTTGCGCGAATACGTCTCAAATCCTTGCTCCCTCTCTCTCTTTTTCATTCATCCTTTCTAAAAGCAGTAGATGCCACCTTCAACCCTTCATAATATCTAAAACTTTATCTTTAATACACAATAAGTGTTCAACCGTACGGGGTACCCCTCCTACAGATTGTAGCTTGAAAATGTAATCTGCAAGCGTGAAGGATTTTCACTAATCCCGGTCTATTGGGGGGAAAGGTAGAGATTTAACGTAAATCGTTTCTTTCATCAGGACTAGGGATTTCAAAGTCGTATTACTTATTTACTGGGTTTGATGACACATCTACAGTATATAGTCTACACATTAACAGTTGACTATATAGTTGGGCAGAATAGGTCCACATATCCTGTAAGTTGATTTAATAATTATTTACAAATATACAAAGAAAACGTTAAAAATACGATACAAAATAAAATTTTGTATATAAATAAAACATTATTTCAAATATAATTACTAATATAAATATACAGGTTGAGTTTTAAGTCCCTTCCTCCTACTTTAAGTTAGAAAATTGAAAATCTCCATATCCGTATTGGACCTAAATACCTTAGTTTTGATGCGCTCACTGACTGTCTAACTCCAATGGGGGACGGCCCACAGGAAGTCAAAAGAAAATCTTAAATGGGGAGCATAGGTTGATATGTACATCAAATTAAAGGTCTTTGTTAGTAGAGCACAGTGCCGCAAACCGTATCTCAAAAGGTTCATCCTACCAAAAATGACGGGGTTTTAAAGTTTACAAAAGAGTACGTACTAGAACCGCTTTTTACCGCTCTAGTTTTTTAAAAGTTTACCTCAAAAAATTTTCCAACAAGCTGTTAGACACCTGAAAGAATGGTGTTAATAAAATGTACGGGATCACCGGAAGTCCAATATCTTGGTGTCAGCTAAATATTTAGGGATATGTGATATATCGTTTAAAACCGTCTTTTTACTCTAAAAAAAAAAAAATAGTGCAATAGGAATTTTCTAAAACAAAAAAAAAATATCTAGTTATTTTTAATAAAGAATCGTTTAAATTCACAGAGTGACAAGCGGGCCGTGGTCTTAATATTAGTTCGCTATTTTGGTTGTCATACATTTTGGCGTCATTTTATAGTGTTATTTTAAAAGTTATTTTTACATTGTTATCTAGTCAGTATAATAATGGTTGTAAGGCTTATAAAAAGAATGTGGAAGGTCGTAAATCTCGTTGCCAATTATTAATTTAATGACTTATACGCAAGCTCCACTGCAGTATGGTTAGGTTAGGTTAGGGTGGGGCTCATGCATGGGATATTACCTATGTCAGTTTGGGATGCACCCTTCCAAAATTTTAGATTCACTAAACATCCTCTTTAAAAAATAATTGTCAATTTATAAAGTACTAAATATTTTTTATTTACGATTTGGAAATTATAGAAAAACAAATTATAAATACAACTTTCCAGCTTGACAGAAATCAAAATGATAGCATTCCAAAATCTAGTATAGAAGAGTTAAGAATTTTTTTTTCAATTTATTGTCCCCTTTTTATTTAATCAGTTATCAGATTTTATAAAATAAAATGTATTACTAAATAAATTTCAGACTAAATTACACAGTAGGTAGTTATTACGGTTGCAGGAAATTCATTTACTAATATTAATGGTTTAATGAGGGGGTGTCTGAGTTTGGGGCTAAAGTGAAACGCACAAAACAATTTCATTTATATAATTTCAATAAATTCGTATTTTTAATTCTTTTTGTGTTGTTTTCTGCCGCATAGACATGTACTTCTGGAGGACCTCAATTTTGCAAGGTTTATTTTATACTTTTTATTATTATTTTTTGTATATTTAATTAATATAAATACATTTTCTTACTTTAGTAATAGTTTATATAATAAATACCAGGTGTCCATTTTAACCGAGCTACCATTGTCATCTCTGAAAGTACAAAATTTATAGCAATCTTTAAATGGGGGACTTCACTTACTTTTTAGTGACCATTAAAAATTTGAAATTGGAATTTCGAAATTTAAGTCCAATGTTCCAATATGGCGGCCAAATTCATAATTTCTATATTTTATGGTGTTCTTGGATTTCACATAATATTTTAAAACCTTGACTTTCTTGACATAATTTTTAAAAAACCACCGTTTAAGAGTTAGAGCCCTCAATAAATTAAAACATAATTGAATGTGAAGCCCATGTTTAAGCACCATTTTATAATTATTAAAAACAAATTTAACAATTAAATGGCATTATTGTGAAATCGATAAGTAGACAAACAATTGAATATTGTGGAGAGTCCAAAAACACCATAAAATTTTGAAAGTTTCATATGAAATTATAAATTTGAGCGCCATATTGGAAAATGCCAAACTAATTTCGCCCGATACCATATGTTTAAGATCACTAAAACGTAAGTGAAATCTTCCGTTTAGAATTTACTGTAAATCTGTAGTTTCAGAGGTCACTGTGTTGGGCCTGTTAAAATAGACACCGGTATATACTTTCACCGCTTAAAAAAAAATAGATAATAAATACAAATGAACTTTTTTGGTATATTTCTATTCCTCCCTTTGTCAACAAATACAAATATGACAATATAGAAAAAAAACAGAACACACAATCTCACAAAAATTACGTTTGCTTAATCAAACGCTTTTCAACGACAAAGACGCCGTCCTCAGTGATACATGAGCTACAATAACTAAACTACAACTTATAGATCATATAAGTTGTATAACTTAACAGTTATAGTATAGTTATTGTAGCTCATGTATCACTGAGGATGGCGACTTTGTCGTTGAAAAGCGTTTGATTAAATAAACGTATTTTTTATGAGATCTTGTGTTCGAGTTTTTTCTATCTAATATTATCTCACATGGCAAACTCAATATTTATTTATATGACTGAATATAATAATAACCTAATAGAATAATTTTTTTTACAACAGAAAATCAATTTTAAAATATTATGAATAACTTGCGACAACTGATTTTAAATCACATGTGTCATAAGAGACAGTTGTGAGAAAGTTGTAATTAAAGACAGTTCTATATTAAATTAAGACCACTTGATTACCTTGATTTGAAAATAAGCTGATTTCTCATTAGACATTTCTCACATTCTGTAGGTATGATTGGAATTTTCATCGACTTGATGGGTACCATTTAGATTTAAAATAACGTTCAAAATAGTTGCTGTGCTCTAAGTTTCAGACGTAAACTAATCGAAACCGTGACTTGGTTTATCTATATAACTTGACCACAATCTATTATTTTCATTTTCTATATTTATATTGATATTATTACGCAAGTCTTGTAAAAATTTTAAACTTATTTTGCGTACCCCCCCCCCCTTTATGGAAACATTTGTGACCCAAAAATAGATTATAACTGTTGGCTGAGGCTATGTTTGACAGGGTACCATTGTGTATACGAATGTATTACTATGATTACAAAAAAACGAAATTTTCAACTTGGAAACGTTATCATTAATACACTAAACATAAATAGAATATGACAATCTATATCCTCGTCATGATAAACGACAGTTTGGAATGTAAACCCTATCTACATATTTGCCTTGACGCATATTAAATATATACTTGACCTTTAGTTGAACGCAAAGAGGAGGTTACAAGGGCGAGCCCACATCCAGACCTTATGAGAAAGTAAACGGTAATTATAGGAAGTGAAGATCTGGCTTTAAACCAGGAATTAAAGTAAGTACCTTGTACTGATTCTTTGGAAACAATTGAAAACTGAACGCGCCTATGTATACAGAGCGGCAAGAGTAAAGGCGCGGCCACACAGGGTGAAATATTCAAGACACCAGATACGCTTTTCATTGTGATTTTGGTATTGAGATGGGAACACCAAAGAAAATGCATACTACGAAAAAGTAGTATGTTCCTACATCGGAAAATATCTCATATAGCAGGTGACAAGCATGGTCACATGGTGTTTTTTAGCTTTCTTAGCTACTATAATTCCAGAAAACATAACCTAACCTAAACTAGCTAACCTAACCTAACCTAAGCTAACCTAACCTAACCTAACCTAACCTAACCTGACCTGACCTAACCTAACCTAACCTAAACTAACTAAATCTAACCTAACCTAACTAAACATAACCTAACCTAACATTGATTACTGACAACACAGATTTGATCCATTAAGTGATGGAACTCTATCCTCATTATTAGAGTGAAGCAAATCTTTGACAATACAAACAAGTAGCAACGTTTATTCGATACTTGAAGATTCGATGACGAACTCCAACATATCTTTTCCTCGTCACAACATCTTGAATGGCACTGAAGTAATTATCCAAAACAACATTACTGTTCGTTACTCGAAGGGTTCTATCACGGTGTGACCACCTTCTATAATGGTTACAGTAAACTATTCATATTTTCACTCGTGGCGTGCATTTCTCCCTGTGTGGCTGTGCCTTAAAGTTACCATATAGCAGTGTTGGCTTAGATTTGAAAACGCGTAGGTTTTAAAGTATAGGTATTAAATTGTGTTAGATAATACACCTTTTTTGTTGAATACTTACTACTAGTCATGTAATAATTATTATTAGCAACGACATTTACAATTAATTTTTCTTCATTTTAGTATATCTTGTTATTCTTTATTAGTAAATCCTATTACCTGTAAATAAACACTGTTAAATGACAAGAGAATGTATGACTAAATTACCAAAACAATGAACTAATATTGACCTCAGACGAAATTGCCATTACTGTATTTCGAGTTTAGGTACGGGAGGAAAGCTACATTCTTAATATACTGTGTATTGTCACTATATAATCTATTGTTCCTCACGAAAGTAGTCATTTGACGTTACAATTCAGAGAGATCGCCTTTCGATTTCCTACACAAACAAAATGACACTCTTCTTAATCAAAAATTGATAGCATTTTACAGTTGCATTACTTCTCAATTTATCGTTTACTAATATTTATACTATTTTCTTCATTAAAATGGTACAATCGCCATTGGCGTATACACTGCTATGTACAACAACAAAATTGTATATCAACAACTATCCGTACGTAGGGTATAATAAAACCAATGTATAAAACGTGTATGTTAATATGACAATATGGAATGAATAGTATCACATGGGTGATAAATTTAGTGTGTATTCAATACACAATAGGGTAGCACGTGGTTAACGCATGAGCAGACCGAGTGATCCCACCACTACTAACTCATTGTCGATGTACAGTCTATAGACAATGAAAATGGACTTTTTTATTTAAATTTATATTTCAATTTCTCCATCTAGTTGAATTAAACGGGTATAATTAAATTTCGAAGTGTATTTTTGTTATTTTACTTACTGTAACTTAAATATTAGAACAATAAATAGTGTGATTTTAGATTTAACTTAAACTGTTTATCCAAAGCAAACTAACATATATAGCACAATTACGTTAGTCAAATTACAAAAATTCTCTCAGCATTTTTAAAAACAGTGTATTTAACATTTAAAGTAACTTGTATTACTATTAAGATTTGGCGAAGAGATTGGCAAACCCATCGCCCAGTTGGCATCCACTACAAAGCCTCGTAGCTCTTCGTGTTCTTCTAAGGTCTTCCCTCATCTGTGTATCTTACTTCATCTATTATGTGTATCTTAGCTCCTCCATACTATGTCTTCACTCCTCTCCCTTTCTTCTGCTTTCAGCACAAACCTAAAGTGTAGATGAAATTGGACAAAAGGTGTAGTGTACGGAGTCCATGAGACACCTGGTGACCTCTCACAGTATTTACCCTTATTGGACCAAGCGAGGCTCTGGTCGGGTGGACTATCCGTTCTCTAGCTGATCGTTAGGACAAACATGACGAGATAAATACAAAATAACAACTTGTGTGGAGGAATTCACCCCAACTTAACGTGTTGATCAAATGAACCATGTCCTCCGTGATGACTACCACCAAGGAGTGTATCCATTTCGTCGAGATTTCATCGAAAACGCGGAGAAATAAACCTTGTAGAGCTCAAACACGAAGGCGGTATCGCACTTTTAATAGTAAAATCATCCAACAAGGCGAAGAAGACAAACCAGATAGTCCTCAGAAATTTGATAGAAGAATCATTCCGTTACCAGCATTAGGACAACCTATCAGGATAGATCACCCATTGAGAATGATGTGACCTGCAGATTTTGTTAAGAGGGGAAGGAGACAATCCACCATCTATTAGTCGATGCAGTAATCCACAAAAAGGCTAAAAGTCTGGAAGGGTACCACATTGATGGAGAAGAGATACCTACCCGAGACCCATTGCATGTGCTACACTTCGTACAGGAGTTAGGACTAGAGGGACTTCTAAGACTTCTAAAGATGGGAGTTCCCTGCCTTAGAAGAAGTAGAAGAACACAATAGAGCTCTACGGTCGCAGTACATTTCACTACCACATAACTACTACAACTTTGTATATTTTTCAATATTTGATTTCTCTATTGAACAAACACAACTAGATTAAGAATGAGCAATACTATAAAGAGGCTGATCAATGCAGACATCCACAATCTTACAACTTTCTTACAAAAATGTAAAAGGAGATAATTTATTCATAAACATCCATACTATCATTTTAAAATTGTTAGTTGTCAATATTTCAAATAATGTTTATATGTAATGTTGGTCAGTGACTCAATGATATGTGATTCTCTCACAGCGATTGTAAAATCACCATTACTCTAATTCGTGATTGATTTTCACTAAACTTAAGTTACCGTAATCTCACTTTCTAACTAGTTTAGAGTTTTTTGATAATATATCCATCATTCCTCCAATAGTCTAACAATAATTTAGATTAATTCAGTATTAATTTACCGTTTGGTGTTGTGATAACCTGAACTATATGAAATTCTTATTCTGATTCTCAACAAGTTCTCTCTACTACTCTCACCAGTGTCATTATTTTAAGTTAAGTTAGCCCCATTTAAAGGAGCTGAATGTGATTTTTTCCATTGATCAAGATATAGTTCCATCACTATTTAAATATCAACAGAAGGGAAATGAGAAAGTTGAAAACTGCCACTAGCTGTTTTGGTATACAGATATATAGTATATATAAAACCCATTTGTTCGACTCACTAACACTCACTCATCTATACAAATGTGAGCTATACACCTTACAGATGAGCTAGAAACTTGAAATTTCTCAAACTAACTTTTAGGCCTATAACCGACGGGAAAATTCCAAAATGGCGGACGCAACTTTAAATTAGTTGTAGATCTTTGCAGTCACGGATTTGGTGAGATATACAAATTTGTTTCTATAACTTTTTGTATCTCCATCGGTTATACCGTAAATCTAGATTTTTTTATTGTACATTTTCCACAAATTATTGTACCTTTTGATAGACTTATTGGACATGTAGAACTATTTAGCAAGCTTATAATAGTAGTTGGATGTGCCAATATGCCTCCTAAATAAATGATTCTAGATGTTCTATAAGTCTGTAAAAAAAATATTAATGTGGTGAAATGATTAAGTTTTGATATACAACTTTGATTCAATGACTCTGTTAAAACTTCCCGGTTTGTCAAAACCCACTGAGGGTTTGGGTCTACTCATTGACGGTGTCTAAAATTCAGAGTTAACAGAAGAAAGATCTTAAATGTTTACAATTAATTTTCTAAGCACTGTAACATGGAACATCGCTTTATCGTCTTATCTCTGTGATTGCCCCTTCTCTAAACGTTATTGTTTAAAATACATTTTCGCTGAAGTAACGTAAATAGTAATTTTTAATTTCCACGAGTACCAAAGTAAACTTAAGATAACAACATCTACACAAAGTCACCAACCATGCTGTACTGTAACAGCATGAAACTATAGCAGTGGGTCAAAGCGGTCACATCATTTAACAGCTCGTAATAGGGTCGTGTGCCTTGGGACACACCTGGAATCATTGGACCTTGAAAACGTTCAAAACCCGCCCTTTCGTCACAGTACCAGCTGGGCATAAATTTAATATACACCCCATTGAATACGTCGCACGGTCATTTGTTGTTAAAGTAAATCATGATAATCAATCAAAGTATCGACTCAAAATGGGATGTGAGACTTTTTCAGTACAGTAAATTAAATTCATTCACGTGCAAGGTTGTCAATATCTTATGAAGTTAACGTCTATACTAATAACACTCACAATAATTACGAGATATGAATTTTACAAGTCGTCAAATAGTTCCTGAAGGATTTCTTGATTTAAAGAGTGAAAATTTGGGTTCTGCCGTAACATTTCAAATATTTTAAAATTGACTCAAACAATTAATGTTAAATTAAAATAAACCAATGTAACAAATGTTTAGTAAAAGAAATTGCTGCTCTTGAGTAATTTTAAAATCGGAAAATACCAAAATGAATCCTGACAAACGTTGTGTTTCTTTTACTTTATTTTTAATTATTCACGAACCCTCATTTGTATTTTACTTTCCATTTGACTTATTGATTTAGGTTATAAAATTTCATATTTCACAAAAATGTATTGTAATAGTGTTTTCAGAGGTATGTTGTTTTGTGAATACATAGTGTTTATCCTCGCAAATTATCCTGAATTTAACAAAGATATATGAATTTATAAAATGCTCGACTGGAAAACCTTTGGACCAAAGCTCTAATCAAAATTGGTGTCAACAAAATTTTAAATGCACAGTAAATTCAATCGTCATACATTAAAAATTGGACGTCTACAAGAACCAAAGTACAACAAACTAACTTTTTAAAATTGGCTACCTATTTATACAACTTTTATATAATTTGTCCTCATGTGAAAATCATAAGTTACAGCTACAATATGAATTTATCCATAATTATTCACAGTTATCGATAAAGGACAAAAAAAGTATGTTCTAAAATGCGTAATTTCTTTAAACGATTTTTAAATTTCGATCAATGTTTAAATTGAAACTAAAGACAAGGATATAAACATATATTGTTTAAAATTTGAACCTATATACAGAACCTATTTGTCACAATCTCTACAAAAATTAAGACTAAGGAGTCGACGGTAAACATGAACAAACTTTTAAGAGATTTCTAAGTAAACCAATGCCTAGGTAAAGAATTGGTTCCAATTTCTGCAATAATTTCCAGTCCCCGACTTACTAAAAATAAAATTTACCTTTTAGGTACTATCGTAAAGTTTAGAATATGTTAAAATCTAAGCAAACTGATTTGTGAAGTTTGTTATGAACCTGAATAAATAAAACGTAAGGTTTAAACTTGTTTCAAGTGTCACTCAAAGAACTAAATAAACCATAGGGTTTTAACTTGACTCAAGTTAAAACTACTGTACACTTGAACAAAATACGCCAAACTACTATATTTTAAAATTACATTTACTTTCAAGTAGATATAGTAAACTACGAAATTTTAATAACTATGTCTCTCGGAGATCTAAATAAGCCGTAGAGTTTTCCACTTGACTCTAGTTAACAATAAAACTACTGTACACTTGAACAAATACACAAATTACAGAATAAGTATATTTTAATATTGTTCCAATTATTATTATGAAACACAGTAAATTTAAGATGATGAAACAGACAGTCATTATCAACAATAGCTATATACATGTAATCGGTTGTGAACGTGACCAAGATTATGGAAATTGAAAAAAGGCTCCAATTCCCTCTTTAGTTGTCTGAGTGGCTAAACTGTAATTCTCACTCAGACAACCAGACCAGAGATAAGTAGCCTACTTACTGGTACTTTATAGGGGTTTTTTTTAAATACAAATGTAACATATTTTTATTTGATATTTTTCCCTTTAGAATTTTTACTATTTCTTGAGTGTTGAATAATTTTCCGTCATAGCACTATTTTTACAAATAAATTAATTTATTGAATTATGTTTTCATTAATTGTATTTGTTTATTATATTAAAGCCGCGACTAGTTAGGCACGCTCGCCACTCCCCTTCAATTCAAAGTACATTTTAAAATTGTTCATACTTTCACCTCCTGAATTTTTCAAACGTTCTTTCAGATATTTTCCATATTGGCTCTCTCTATTGTTGAATTTCAATATGACCGACGTCATTTTCTTCATCTGCTCCTCTGATTCCGTAGATTTTTTTAAAAAGTTGTATGCTACTATTATTTTTTACAGAATTTGCTCACTTAACAGTTTTTCTTTGTCTTTTATCATTATTTCAGTCAAAAGTTTCCTTTCACAACATTTGGTTATTTCATACTGATGTGTACATGTATATAAATGTAAACACACTTAATATTAATCGTTCCACCCATTAAAATATTTATGATTAACTATACGTGTAAGTAATAACAATCTATTGAAACACTGTACGCACTGGCGACGGATAGATATCATTCAATAGGTAACTTTTTTTTTTCTTTTTTGTCGAGAAGCTTAAAAATGGACTTTTCCATGAAAAAAAAAAACATAATTTTTATAACCCGTCACCTCATCAGTGGCTCACATATATTGAGTACCGGTGTGGCAATCCCGAACTATGAAAAGGTGTGGTTGGATTTCTTCTTCATTATTCAATTCTGGTCGCTATTGTTCTCACATTAATACCATCTACATACAGTACAATACTATTAACAATAAAATTACTTTGTATTTATTTGTAAAAGTAAATCATCTAAGGGATTATATTTGTCTAATGTGGGTTCATTTATGTATTTACCGGATCAAAGGTTAATTTTCTTAATATAAAATTGTATGTTTTTTATTAAATAAATATATGACTAATAATAAATTTATTATTAAAATTAAATAGATATACGACTAAAATTGCAAATGATTATATAACGTATTAAAAAAGAAATGTAGTTTTATTTTCGATCAATAATATACACATCTAAATCTATCCTTAAACATAATATCCAATTTCACTGTAAATTATTACAAACTTAACCAAAGAGAAACTGTTTGTAATAATTAAACCCAAACGGTTTAATTATTATTAATATAATGTTTTAAATTATATTGTAAACAATATAATGTTTATATTGGTGCAATATAATGTTTTTTATTTTCATTATATTATAGAAAATAAAAATTAATGATAATACGTACATAATTCATAATTAAATAAATAAAATATAATTGAAATAATCATATTTTCTTTACGTCCAGTTGACAAATGAAAATATTAAAACAGTTGACATCTGTGAAAATAATACTGATGATTCTTTTCTGTCTTAAATAAAATAGCACTTCATAGTTGATATAAAGAATTTACAGCACATTGCTCGATGTAAGCAATAGTTTCTGCGACTGTAATGTAATACAATTTAAACACTCCGTATATGATTATAAATTTGTATCCAGTAGTTTTCATAACCACTTGAGTTGTTGACTACGGGAAGATAGTGATTTTATTTAGATCTTAATGGCAAAATGGTGATAATAACCTAATGATAACAGTTATTGTTTTACTTGTTAAAAGAAGACATTAAACATTTACCAACATTTATTCACAAACCAGAAAGTTAATATTATATTTTTTACTTGTTTCGAAGGGAACTTATTTTATTTATCGTTTGGGAGACGGTTTATCTTTCTCCACTGCCGCTAAAAAATAATCTACTTTGGATTAAACATAATATAAGCTATTGCGTTCTTCCCAGTTCTTTAAGATCCAATGAGGAACTTGGGATCAGCATCTTTAAAGCTTTCAACGAAAGACCTGCTAACTTCGCTAAATCTCCGCCGACCACAGAAGGTCTAACGTCTTCTGTAGGAGTAGAACTTACCGAAGGCTCTACCAACCTCATTATATTTAGGCGATATATTACCACACAGTCTCCAGTTATTGCCGCCTTAAACCCTGTCTGCTAAATGAGAGATACAATACTTTACCGGTTTAAATGGAAAATGCACAAGCTTATCTCTAATACCGAATCCACTTCAGATATCGTCTCTCATTGAACTCTACTATTGATAATCACATTCAATCCCTAGTTGATCTTCGAATAATCCTTTCAGCAGTGATGCCTTCACAACTAGGAAAAAATGCAAATTATTACAATCTGTTTCCATAGTGATTTGTCCCTCTCCACAACTAACGGGTTGGCTTTTTACAAATCATTTCAGTGAATTATCCACACAAAAAAACTTTAAACTTATCTATTAGACAAAATCTACTTGTCCAACCTAAATATAAAATCAATTTGTGACACCACGAAGAAGTTAGGTAAATGTTGGTTTAGTATTCAAGTGGACAGCATAATTGTAATATAAAACCTGTCCGAGTTAAATAAACTAAGTGGATATAAATCGAATATTTACTCATATTTCATTTTGTCGTAATTGTATACAAGATATAACGAATCATGGTAATTTATTTCCCTCAAAGATAGTCCTCAATAAATTAGCCTAACATAATGGCTATACTTTAGAATAAAATTATATTGAAATCAATTTAGAGCTTTTCTAAATAAAGATCTTTTTTCTTTTTTTAAGAACTTGTGCGCTTTTGGGGTTTATTATATCCTTCGTACTCTTTTTGTGACTTTTATATTATAACCAGCGGCTTCCCACGCAAATATTTCAGATTCAAGATTCTTAGCACAACCCTATTACGTGTCTACAGATCTACCCCAAACCATATTAAAAAATGCATAGCTCTAGGCTACTTGAATCCAGAGATATGCTTTAGGTCCAAAAACAACCTTGGAGTGGAACATTATCAAAACCCTTTCTTAGCACACGTCTATACACCTACCCAAACCATATTAAAAAATTCATAGCCCAAGTTTCTCGGATCCAGAGATATGTTTAGGGGTAAAAACACCCATGGAGTAGAACATTGTCAAAACCCTTTCTTAGTACACGTCTATACACCTACCCAAACCATATTTAAAAATGCATAGCTCTAGGCTTCTTGGATCCAGAGATTTCGTGATCAGTCAGTGGGTTTTGACTTTTATATATAGATTAATAATACAATATTCATGAACTGAATCCAACGATGGTTGCGATTAAAAGCTAAGTGTATTTTTGGAAGAATAGAACTTTTGTCTCACGGGGAAAATATAAAAAATAGACTTTGTCACAACCGGCATAGTGCCGCGTTCTAATAAAGTGTAAAATCTTGATGATCAAGTGAAATATTTTTTCAAGATGCAGCATTTGTTTTCGACTCACTGATGGGAGAGCTCTAATCTAATAAAGAAGTTATTACTATTTTAAATTGTAGCTCACTTTTGAAAGGTTCTGTACAAATGGTATATAACAATTTGGAAAATTCTAAGAACGACTATAAATCTTCCTCTTTATAATAAATTTAATTTATAACAAAATAAATACATTTCCCCACAATATAACTCTACAATAGTGGACGCTAATTTTAGAACGTGTTTAGTAACACAGATGCATCATTGACCTTAGTAGACAGACAGACAGGAGTAAAATTGGGCGTGGATTAGCTTAGGTTCGACAGCACTTGGAATATTAATGGAGAAATGTTGATAGGATGACTAGACAACACTGAGTTGGCCTAGACTGGCCTCAAGGTCACTCACTGCCTTCCTTATCTATTTATAAACATACTAGTGCGTATAGATATCTCTAAGTAAGGGGAAATATTTCAAGACAAGTCCATAAGTTTTACTTGTTTTTGACTCACCCTAGATGGTCCTCTTACTTCTTTATACTTTATTTTGTCCTCCACTAGATTTTTGCGTATTTATAACAACAGGCTTCGTATCAATGGATTTTTCCTTGTTGTTTAAAGGCGAAAAACCCTACGGTCATCATCTTCTGATAAAAAAAAGAAAGAAAAGAATTATTATTGTTCTATACGAGGATCTAGATAGTGTTTCATTGGCTCGGTGTCTCTCATAAGTTGACTTCGCCAGGGGTCAGTATTTCCGATCTTTGGCAGTGTCACATGAGGCTTTAATTCCTTTCTGAGTGTTTCTCCTGTAGTGTTGGATAACAACAGAAAAACAAGATATGCTCGATTGTCTTCTCTCCCTTCTCACAAGGTATACACAATGCTGAGTCAGTCAGGTTGAACCTCTTCTAGTAGGACTGAGAAAAGAATATGAAATAAAGACCTTAGTTTTCGAACTTTCTAACTAAAAACTTCAGAGTCGGAAAAGAACAAGAGATGGTCAAACAATTTCCTTATAGGAAAGATGAAAGAGAGAGATCTAACCCAAGATTGTGTAAAAAAGGTGTAGAACCAGTTAAGTTGCTCGGGATTACCAAGCCCTTACTGCTAAAGTGAGCTCCTTAGGTGTCGTGTCAATGAAATGTATATGAAGTTAACTAATACAAAGTAAAAACATTCTACTGTTGTCATATCAAGATAATGTATGTCCTAGTATTTGTAGCATGTTGTTAGTAGTACATGTTTACCTCTGTATTATGAATTTAAATGTATATAAAAACCATGTAAAAAAAAAAGGAAATTGAATATCAAATTAACGCTCATTATCTTTTTCGATATTCGAGGCATTAATCAAAAAGGAAGTCAAGAAAATCAAAATTACTACCGTATGGTTTTCCGAAACCTAGATAAAGGGTCATTCGTGATCAGCCAGAGATTGTTGACCTTGAATATTTCCTAGCAATAACACTCCACGTTATGCAGGACTTTCTTTGAAAGAGTATTTGACCAAAAAAGGTATTCCTGACTTTACTGATCTAACTCTACGTGAATATTTCCTGTTCCAAAAATTTAAAACCAACTTCGTGGTTGTCATTTGAACGTGTGGATGGATATTGCCAGACCAGCTGTAGGTATTGCCATTAACGACTTCCAGAACTGTTTTAATTGATGGGAATGACAACTCTGGAAGTGTGCGGCTTCCCTATGGAACTAATTTGGAAGGTGAGAAAATCTTTTCGTTACGTTGACATTAAATAGTTTTATACAATTAGTCTCATTTCTTTTTAGACAAACCTGGTAGAATTAACGCTAATCATTAGTGAACAGAAACACACCAATGATCTCATACGTGTACAACAAATTAATAGAGAAATGCCGATTGAATGACTATATAACAACATAGAGTTGGTCTGGGTTTATTAATCGCTCATACATCTCAAGGTCACTCTGTAGCTTATCTATTTATAAACATACTATGAGTATAGACATCTGGTATCTTTCAAAGTTAAAACAAAATATTTAAATGACAACACCATTAGTTTCACTTGAGTCGGTGACAGGCTTACGAGTCTCACATTTCATCCTGGAAATGACAAACGTTGCCGAGCGCGAAGCAAGTGATGGTGGCAATATTGATTACACAACATTTGAACTTTTGAATCGCAGAAATTTACATCGAACACGAACCCAACTGATAAAGACATTAATCGATAAGAAAATTTAAACTATTTATTTCAAGCTATGTTACAAGTAATATTTAGTTCTTAAATATTTTGAAAATAAATTAAATAATATTTTGTCTCCAAGCAGTTTTGTGTAATGGTCGCAAAACCGAAAATCTATTTTTTGAGTTTAATTGAGTTAGTTAATAATATACGCGTATGTCACACTCGTTTATTTTGACACAAACAAATTACAATGTATGTAAGAAATCAATAATATATAATATACATATATATATATATATAATTATATATGTCGTTACTAATATACCTGGACTTTAGTAACAAAAGTTAGTTAAAATTTTAAACAATTACGGTTTCATTATTTGTTGACCAATCCCCGAGAAAAACTCTTTATTGTCTGCAGATATAATTGGATTTGCATCAGCTGTTATTTTCATTGAATTAATTAGTTACCATAGCAACGAGTTTTCTCATTATTGTTGCCTGGACTAATTTCAAACAACACTAAATATACGAAGAATGTGGAGTCAAGACGACTTCAACATAAAGTTATAAAAACAATGAAACTATTTAATTTCGGTGATTACCATTAAAAAATTGCATCTACTGAATTTGTATATATTCTTACATACTTATTTTACCCACAAAACAAATTTTCCTTTCTTAAAACAGCCAAAATTACAAAAAATAAAATGCTTTTTTATATATTTGGTTCTCAAATATATTATTATACTTTTTAACAATACCGGTACTTTTAGTATAGGCTACTAGTGATCTTTCAACTTTTGTAAACAATATTTTTATTTTAAAAGTTTAATCATGTACATCTGAAAATGACAAACTCTTTGTAGGATTGAAGTTTTAAAGAAACTTTCGTTTAAAAATGAGTGCCCCCATTTGATAGGTGGAAATTACATAAAATTTTTGCCCAAATTCTTGAAACCATAAAATGACTGCCGATGTTCTAAAATTTGAGAAGACCATATTATATTAATAATATTCGAAGTGGTTACAATTTTTGGGTAAATAGTCTATCTTTTTATTAGTATATCTTATTTAAAGGAAAATGCAAAATTGAGATTAAATTAAAACAATTTTTAAACAAATTGTCCCATTTAAATAGCATGTTCGTTTGAAATGTATATAACTATGAACAAACATATGTTTCCATGCACGGTATCCATTTCATGAATGTACCACTTTATTACTGTATCCTTAAATTAACACCCACAAATTAATGATTTACAAAACAAAACAAAAAAATCATATATAGAGAGATATAAATACATCAATATATGAATTGCAATATGAAAAACTGAATAATACCAATTCTGTAAGTGGTACCAATTCTTATCATACTCTAGATGATAAGTCTTTCTTCATTAACCTCCCCTTCAGGCTAACGTCCATTCAAGCATCTCACCCCTATTTATCTCATTAGGACGAGATGCATTAGATATGCAAAAATTAAAGGAAGCTTTCAAGACAAAATGGTTGTTAGTTGATCAATAAAAAGTGGATATTTCCTTCATAATGTCATTGACGTTTCGCATTTAAAAAAGTGGTTTAATACCAACAAGACAAGTAGTTTGATGAATTAAATTCCTGTTCATCTCCTCTCCCAATAGATCAATTACTTACCTAATTTCCATACTGAAAGTCTAGTTCTAGAAACCGGTGAAAGTGCCGGACCATGGAATGTGTACTGATCATGGTTTACAACAAGTTTTAACGATGACTATTTAATTGATAACCTAGTTATTAATTTCATCAACATTTCAAAACCATCTGAATTCTTTACCTTCCCTTAACCCCAAGGAAACACCTATTATTGATTGAAGAGAAAAACAATTGCTTACGTCATTCAAAGCACTCTATTTGCAAGTCTTTTCAATCACAACTAAAAGCAGAAAGAATTCTCTCTCTCTCCCTTTATAATACTTCACATTAATAGAATACACAAAAGGTACGCTCCCTTCCCTACGCACCTCTCTAATATTCCAAGCTCATGAATATGTTTTGTTAAACGCCAGTTAATTGACCTAAGAGGGGTTCCACATTACACAAGAGAGCATAATCCTTTAAATTAATATTTAAAACAGCGGTAGTGTTGACGATTTATAACGTATGAAGGGTGTGCCAAATTATGAACATTTATTGTAATTTTTAAACGTTTGAGCGCGAGTGAGTAAAGTACTAAGAAACAATACTCATCTAAGGTTATGGAAAACTATAATATAAATAGACACAACATTGTACTATCTCACATGTCTAAATAAAAAATTTTAATTCATTTTTATTATAATAGACAGACACTATAACCGCTCACGTAACACTGCTGGTTTTTCTACATGGATTTCTTATGAGAGAAAAAAAAATGTACATGAGAGAGTAAAAAATTTTTCTTAAAATGGACATAAAAATTTCCACTTTATTAATTTTTTGTACTGTTTTTCCTGTTGTTTATAGCGACCTCTCGGTCATCATCACCTTATAAACAAAGAAGAAGAAAAGAGTACAAAATAAAGACCCCCCCCCCTCGAATACTATAACATCTCAGGGTTTGAAGAGAACAAGAGTTGATCAAGAGAGACCTAATAGAAAAGATGAAAGAAAAGGATCTAACCAAAGAGTAAATTGTGACAGTGACACTTTGCTAGGGCCCGGAAGTTGGTCAAGATGCTTTTTACTTTATGGCTGGAAACAGCTGACCGAAGCTTGGTCTGTGCTATGTTAAGCAGTGAAGAGCACAGCAGTCCATTATTATTTACAACGAGTTAAGTTCAGAATACCCAATGGTCATCTTCACGCGTTTATTTATTTTCACCCAGTGTTGTGTGAAAGTAAGTTTTAGTATTTAGTTATATTTCGGTAATCCATTATAATTTGACAGTCTCTTCAAAGCATGGGTAGACCTGGGCTAAGGGAAATAGACCTCAAAATGGCATGGACAAATGCAGTATCGCTTTCCAAAAACGTAGATTCTGTTGAATTGTGAACAATTTGTTACCGAAGACACGACATATCATTCACAAATCGGTACTAGACGTTACAATGAAGAAAGGTGTAGATCCAGCTAGGTTTTCTCGGGTTTGTCATACCGGTAGTCACTATAAGTGAACTCTGAGGGAGCCTCACTGATTGGTAGTTTTCCCCGACTGAATCGAGGTCTTTATTTATTTACCTGACTATTTGACATTACGTGTGTATGTTTGTTTATTTGTGTGTTGTAGTTACTGTCCAATGTGGCTACCTATCTTTTATAATTTAGGCCTTACAACTAACCCGAACAAATTATGTTCAAAGATTTTTAATTGTACGTTTCCGTTTTAAAATTGCTATTAAAACAGTACTGCACTGTTCTAAACCACGAACGTGAGTGCTCGGATCCATTTTTAATATAATAGTGTGAACAAGGCATAACAAGAGTCTTACTAAAGATAAAATGTCAAATGAAAAAATGCAATATCAATTTTTTTTATAACTTTCGCCGAAGTTTAAACCTAAGAAAAAGGTTCCTTGCTTACTACTTTCTTGATGTTTTAAAATATTTAAATCATAACGTTTCCGAGTTTCACAATCTAACAAGAATATTAAATTAACTGTTAATTACGTAACTGTTAAACTATTTGTTCCCTGTGATTTTTCTCTAAAACTTTTACGTTACTTGTATAGAAGCATCGCGTTCCTGAATAGAAACAATAGTCGGATTATTTACGATCCCAACGACGTGCGAGTTCTATTGTTCGCAGAACCAATAGTTGTTTTATTTCAGCGATCAAAACTAAAATTTTAAAAAACAATCTCCACAGTACACAACTAGATCACTACAGTTATAAAAATATCATGAAAAATCGATTTTTGGCAATACTAATTCGTTTCAATTTGGTATACGCAAAGTTCTCAAATGTGTACAATCAAAATTTTGGTTACCTTCTATAGCCAATGTTTTGTAAAATTGAAAATAAGATGATATCTTTTTTTTTTAATGTTAAGTTGAATCATATAATTTACAATTAATACGAAAATTATTACACGAACGTCCCCAAAACTAAAGTGTTTTTGAAAAAAATATATTTAGGTAGTTAAATAGGTTCTTGCTTCTTTTATGCCATGAACGAGTTAGCCTAAATCGCAAGATTCGTTTTGTTTTTTTGACAATTATTCCTGAACTTCAATAATTTTTAATACTCGTGCTTATGCACACTGATTTGTGTCATTAATCTTCACATTTCACTAGAATTTTAATGAAATAGGTATAGTATATATTGATATATTGCGTATTTTATAACACATCCAAGGCAGATTTTTTAATTTTTAGTGGTAACTCACAAACCAAAATTGTGGTAAAGGTGAAGACTAATAAGTTTTGTTTGGGTCATTAAACGTTAGACTTCATCAAAATCGTTGGGGTTGATTTTAATGAAATCGTAATTTTTTTTATAAAAGCTACCCCTAAATTTCAGCTACCGAAAAAAGTTTTGAGATATGGTCAAAATATTCCCATACAAAGTTGGATTAAAATGAGTTTGAGCTGTAGATATGATAGGCGACAGATAGACAGATTTTTTTAATTTTTTTATTTAGATAAATTTTGAGTTTTGGTTATTTTTGGTTGTAGACAACTATAAAGAAATTCTTCTTTCTTTTTTTGTTGGTACCTCGATTATTCTTTAAGCTAAATAAAAAATTGTTTAAAATCAATTTGTTCGTCGTTAAAAATAAAAAAATTTCTCTTTGTAATGTTTTTGTAAATTACAGCCTCCATTTTTAATAATGTTTTTGTTTTCGGTGCATTTTAAAAAAAAAGTACATAATATATGTGTGTGCAAAATATGAACTCGATACGTTATCTACTTTCAAAGTTACTATGTTTAAAAAAATTACAAAATGTTTATATGAACTTTTCATTATTTTGGTCCAAGGAATACATCTGTGAAATATGTCAGTGTCCTTCTGGGACACCCTGTATACTTGTATCAAATATTTTTTGTAATTCAGTAATTACAAAATAAAACAAATCATGTATGTAGGAAAGTATTCAAGGTAACGTAAACAGTATTACCAAATTGTGTATATGATAACTTTAATTCTCAAGGGTTTGACGTTTTTATTGTTAAGGATGGACACACACTACATTGTTAATAGAAAATCAATATATTTACTTAAAAGCATTATTGGTTCTGGTTTAGGTCACGTGATGACGACCTAGCTATCGGTTATAGATAACGTAATTGGCGGTGTCACTAATATGTGACAGATGTCAGCTTAATATAGCACAACTATACATATTAAGCAATATGTATGAAGCTTAATACACACATATTGCGTTCAAAAATGAACCTAATGTCGCCCTTCGTAGCCAGTTGTAGACTACGATTTTAAGCACACATTGTTACAGAAATGTTATACATTTAATTAAGCTTATTAATCTTATCTTTTGGGTTATATGCACTGATCTAAGCAGCCGCCTGCAACTTTATTACTTTTTTATCGAAATGTAAAGGTAAACAGGAATTTGTTTATAAACTTCCAGATGATAATTTGTATAAAATATACGTTTTGAATATTACTAAATTTATACCGAAGTCTTGATACGTCTGGCTAAAATACAGCTTGAGATATCAACGAGAGACTTCCAACACACCTATTATAAGACGTTTTATGACTTATTATAAGATTAAATATCTTGTATCAATTTTTCAAATACAGTAAACTTAATTTGTTTAATAACAACACCTATCTTGTTTATTACTGGAAAGATCTATTTAGAAGAAAAATTGTGACACCTAAAAGTCTCTAAAACACTAACCAAAATTGTCAATGACTGTCAAGTACGACACTATCAATGTTTTCCCAAGAAGATAGAAAGAAGGGACGCTGTGGTATGACCTCTGACCTTAATAGTAATACATTTGACAATTTATTTTGAGGTCAAATAAAAAACAAACAAAGGCAACCGACGTTAATGATCTACAAGATAGAATTTACAAACTGTATATTCCATGATTTCGAATGCTGCAGTTTTTAAACACGTCTAGCACTTTGCCAAACCACTGGAGGTTAACAATTCGAGCATTTGATAGGGTACCGGTAAGAAAGCACGTTTCCCTAATTTCGGAAAATGTACAAATTTGGGGATTTTTTAAATATTTATTTTATTTTATACCCTCCAGAAACAATACAGATTAATACAATACAAATTACACCTATTTTATACAATAGTAACCAGCAAGGGAGAAAAAGAGAATGAATAAAAACAAACCTACAATAGACATAAAGTGTACATTAACCTGTACCATAAACTTAAATATATACACTTACGCCCAATCATACTTACACACCTATACATAGCTTATAACTATAACATTTGCTTATTTAAAGTATAAAAAACATTTAATTGAATAAAAATATAATAGAGTTCAAAGAAAACCCCCATATTACTCTGAAAGAGAAAAAACAAAGAAAAACACCCGGCTCCCCTAAAGTCAAAGCCCGCACAGCCCTATCGGACACACCTCACAAATATATAAATTTATCGCAGCCCGGTTTATAAAAACGGTTTCCCGAGACTCTCAAGAACGCCATCCACCGAAACTTAGCCCGACATTTTAATTTAGCGACATCCACTAAATAAATTACTCCAAAAACCTGTGGACTCGACTCAGGACTCAATCATTGTAAATATTTCCTGTTTTCGACGAATTAGGGTTTTTAGAGTTTTATTTAAAATTTCCAGTGGCATACATCTGTCTAAAATGTTAAAATAAGGTTGCCAAAAATTAAGATCTTAATGCTCCTTAAACTATTTTCTAGACAATGGAAAGGTACATTGCTTTGCCTCGGCCATTAAACTTGAGCTTGTATCGAAAAGCTTCACTTTTGGTCCTAGTGACGAAATATACTATTTCGGTTTCTTGAGATTATGAAACGTAAAGATCAGTCCAAAAAATGGAGAATAAAATCTTTGACAGTTATAAACATATTTTGTATCCAGCTTAATACCTTTATACTCGTAATTTGTGTCCGTACAGTATTTACGTGTTATTGGTTTTTAGAATTAAAGCTATTCTTAATTGATGATCTCACAGTTCATCCACTTATACCTAAGCACTTAAACTATTCAAAGCGATCTCTACTCTTTACTGTAAATGTTAAGAGAATCAATGACCCTTACAAAATATTAAAATCTGTGGAAGTCATTGCAAGTCTGTATTTGGATTTATCCATGAGACAGGTTCTATAGAGGACAGGTCGGCTCCAGGTCATTCAACAGTTCACAATACATCGTCCTGCCCATCGTCTATTTCTATTTTTAAAATTTATTTATTTTTATTTTACTGACTTTGAATTACGTAGTCAAAAAAGAGTTGTGATGGGAAAATTTCAATATCACAACAGTTTCTTAACTCTCTAAGAATGAGCATTGCCACAGAGATAAAATAGCAAAACGATATGAAAGTACACAAGTTTCTACTTTTGAAAAAATTCCTTTGTTTGCAATAGTAAATTTTGAAGAAATTCCAATGACAACTTGTAGATATCAAAACATCATTACGACGTTTGGCTGTTTTCAACTAATTCAGATTAAAAATACTGTTTTCCCTCCTGTTAACAGTATCCTATATAAATAAAACATTGCGAAATATTACAATTTAAAATTTGTGTTTTTTATAAATGACAGTTGATGTTTATGAGCAAATTCCCGCTAAATTCATTGGTTGATCTTGATATTTTTATATGAAAGTGGTAAAATTTGAGACAGCTGTTCTTCATCTATATTTAACTTAAATTTTATCAATATTTCTCGCGCCGATTTTGAAATATTAATATAGGGCCACTGGTACAGTATTTTACGATTAATTCAGAACGATCATTCTGTAAGAAGAGAGGCCAATTTGTTATGTTTAGATCTTTAGACGTTACAACATCAAAATTGTTAGAGCCAATTATAATAAATTCAAAGTGTTATATTTTTAGAGCCGTGAAAAATTCAAAGTGTTATGTTTTATGTACCTTCAAATTGTGAGCTATCAAAAAATAAAGAAAAACACCCAAATATCGACATATTACAATTTGAACGAGATCAATAAACCCGTTTGAGGTGTAACTCACTGCAAAGATGACATCAAGCAGGTAGAAGACAGATGTCAAAAACTTGTGTTTAATCAAAGAACCTTAAAACGGAAATTTTCATATTTAACATTACTTATTAATTGCATCATATTACTTTTTTGTTAAAAAACCATTACAGTTATCATCACCTACAAAAAATGAGCATAAATTTCTCCATACTAAAAACCCAGTAAATAGAATTTATACACATATACGAGACTAGTTACTGCCTAGCCAACGTCAAGAAAACCTGTGACGACTGTTTTAAACAAACTTACTTCTTTAGATAAAACCCTTTGATCTACCAATACAATTTAACATTTCCTAGAAGCCCCAAGAAACCACCTTATGGTCATTTCATTTAGAGGATCTGCTTGTAATTACATTGTATGACAGGGCTGGGTAAGTACCTTGATAGATATCCATCGACTTGTTGTTTTCGTTGTTCACATAAATATGCGGATTTTTTTCTATGTGTGCGGAACATGAAATTATTTGATTAATATGTCTTTCTATTTTTTTAAATGTCTTATTGGGTCTTTTTTTTGGTAATATAAAATCCACAAATGACTTAGCCTATGGGATTTGTATTTGAATCCAATTGTTTGTACTATTTTGGTTATATCAGTCTATTTTTTTTTTTTTTTTTTTTAAGAAATACAATGCGATAGCTTTACGTTATGGAGAAAATTAAACTTCAAATAGAACATAAATTCATTGAAATTATGTTTCTCTATTATTAAACAATAAGATGATTGAAAACTTCCATTGTTCAAACTGTCATTTAACCTCGTGTTCCAAAATCAGAAAGAGCTAATCACAAAAGCAATAAGTTACAACTAGCAATTGATAAGGGTCAATCAAGGCATAAGAAAACAAATACAAAACGTGCTCAAATCCAAACACGTAGCCCGTTGGATATGGGTGACTTCATCACGGTCACAGGGAGTAAGAAACAAGTCTTGTCATTACATGTTTAAATCATTTATTGGATTGTTTTGAGACGCTTTCACCGAGTCAAGGTTAAGACGTGACGAATACAACTAGTCTCAGCGTTGTTTTCCAAATTTGGAACTATTGTATTACGCAATCGTAATTCTACTTCAAGCTCTAACTCCGAGTCATCAAATTCTTTTGTTTGGAATTGTATCAAAGATTGATTTTAAAAAAATCTTACATCTACGTCATATAGAGATAAGGTGAATCACAAGTCACGCACCATACCATTTAGCAAATCAATAGATGAGAGAGTATTTAAAAGAAGACAAATATTTTATTAATTAAAATGTAATCTCACACCAAAACATATTCGCTTTCAACCTGTAAACACATTTTAATTCTGCAGCTCTACACTTTTTATAGTTAATGTACTTTTTAAATTTTACTGTATTCCGTTTAGAATGTATATTCCTTGGATGACTAACTTCAAATGGTATTACAAAAATAATGGTGCAAACACGTCGCACAAACTGTCTTAGATCCATACACAAAAACAAAAGCCAATCAAGGTCAAATAAAAGGGAAGTTACCATAAGAAAAGGAACAAATTGTCTTTAAGTTTTCTTTAAATTGACTTTAATGGTTTTAATATAATTTTTGCTAAAGTTTAGACTCTAAAGGATATGAATGTTTTGGGTTTGAAATAAAAAAACTTTTTAGATAATTTTTTTTGTGTGTGTGAAATTTATAACCCAAAACAATCTACCAAACTGTATGAAAAATAAAATTAAGATTTGTAAATCAACAGAAACAACCCCGAAAGCGATCATAGTTCATTTCATTATTTTTCAAATTACATATTTATCGGATAATATTTTGGTTTAATAATACTTTTTTGAATAATGAAATATATTTGTTGCTTTTACATATTCTCTGTGTATGGTTCACTCTCTATATGCTTTCTTCTTATAAATAGTCAGTTATTGGTGGAATACATAATATTCTAAGAACAGTATAAAATATGGAGTTCATCAGATTGAAGGAATGGAACTTTTTGTTACTGAACTCAACGGTTGGACAAAAAATTATTTAAATGAAAATTCCTTGATACATTTATTTAAAAATATACCGGGTGATTTTAAAAAACGTTTGCACCTCTATTATTGAAAATACGGATATAGATATTCAAATTATGTTTACAGGAAAGTAATTTACCCTTAAGGGGAAACATTAAAACCATATGTACAAAATTCAAAATCTGTTGATAAAAAATTCTAAAACTATTTTTATAGAATATTTTTAAAAGCGTGTGACTAGTTATTTTGTATGTACATATGGTATTTGTTTTGTTTTTTTTTGTTTTGTTTTTTTTTTAAGAAAGGCCGGCCTATTTTGTAAATATTGTGTGTATTTCAAGCTTTAAAAAAGTAGGTGAATTTTAAAATTACCAGTGATTTTTTTGCTGTAACTTGAGAACGATTAAACAGTTTCATTGGGTGCAAAATATATCTTTTCTAGTGACATTTAATTTGATATATCCCAAGTGTATTAAAGATTTTTGAGTTAGGTGTTGGGGAAAGGGTGATATCAGATTTTATGCATATGGTTTTTAAGGTTCCCTCTAAAGCTAAATAGCTTTCTTGTAAATATAATTTTAATATATATCTCCGTATTTTCAATAATAAGAGGTGAAATGCAATTCTACAAAATTGCGTTTGTCATCGTAGTGAACGACGCATTGGTTGATTTTTATTTTCTTACTACATAAATTCATCATTTTTAATAGGATTCATTTCACAAGCCATAGATACCTATTAGAGATGTTTGAGTTAGGGGTTGAGTGAGGGGAAGGGCGTGATTTTGAATTTTGTACATATGGTTTTTATGGTCCTCCTTAAGGGTAAATAACTTTCCTGTAAACATAATTTGAATATCTATTTATTTCTGTATTTTCAATAATATAGGTGATAACTTTTTTTAATAAATCACCCGGTATAATAGTTTATGAATGCATCTAAATACTCATGACTACTTACAAGTCATACAAACATAATTAGCAACGAAATTTATAATTATTTTTATCGTTAAATCTTAACGATAAATAATTTAACGAAGTAATTTAGTAAATCTTATAATTCTTTATTAATATAACTCATAAACAAACAGGCGAAGATGTACACCTATGTGACGAGAGGACCTACCGAAATGACGAACTAATATTACCAACAGAGGCTTCCCCAATATGTACTGTACTGAGAGTTAATACGAAAACGGAAAACTACATCCTCATTCTTCAATATAGTGTGTATTGGCAGTGTATAATCAATCATTGTTCATGAAACTAGAGATCTGTCTCCTCTATCAATGTCTTACAAGACGAAATTAAAAACATAAACATTGATACTTTTTAAGGGTTCCCCTAATTCTCAATTTAATGTTTAGACATTTTTACTATTTCTTTTGTCAAAATAATTGGTTTAAAGTGTAGCGTGATCCTCACATCCTGTATAAAAGAACCGTCACTGGGTGTGAATACATTATCGGCATTAAACATTTCTACTGCTTATTATGTTAATGGTATATTTTGTTATTTTTTTCAGTGCGATTACGTATATATTTATACGTTATATTTATTTTAACTCGTTCTTGTATACAGGGTGATTCACGAAGTTATCCCCACACTTAAACAGCTCATTCTACTAGTAAAAATAATGAAAAAAGTTCATATAAACATATGTCCTATCTCGTTTCGTTTAGCGTCTGTCTGTATGTATGTGTTTTTTAGAAAACATTTTTATCTTAAAAATGGTTTGAGATATCAAGTTGAAACTTTTTATATTTAATGACCTTATTAGTGTGCATCTTAGATAAAAGTTTAAAAATAATATCATTTACAGAAACAAAATGGCGGTCATTTAAAATGTTCAAATCCTAATAACTTTAAAACGAGTGATGTTACAAAAAAAAGGCAAGATACATAAAAATAGCCCCTTTTAATACAAGCATTTTGGTACCTGGTTTATTGATCTAAGATAAGTAGTAACAGAAATAAGTAAGATGTTTTAATGTTGTGTGTGATTTGATTTTGAAAATACATTGCAACTATGAATAAAACACAAACCTTTACTTGGGAAATCTTGGGAAGTCATTAAATGTAAAAAGTTTCAACTTGATATCTCAAACCATTTTTAAGATAGAAATTTTTTTCTAAAAAGCAATACAGACAGACAGACGCTAAGCGAAACGAGATAGGACATATGTTTATATGAACTTTTTTCATTATTTTTACTAGTAGAATGAGCTGTATAAGTGTGGGGATAACTTCGTGAATCACCCTGTATATGTAAATAAATATTAAATCAATTCAAAACATATGATCTTTACCTAGACCAATTATGGACAAAAATATACCGCTGGATTGTGTATCCTGTAGATGCGTCATCAAATCTAATTAATAAGTAATGTAATTTCGAAATCCCTAGTCCTGATGAAAGGAATGACTAATAGTAAGTCCCCAACTTTCCACCAATAAGCAGGGGTTAGCTAAAATCCCTCACGTTTGCAGATTATATTTTCTCGCAACAATATGTAATAAAGCAACCCTTACAGTTCAACACTTATTGTATATTAATGATAAAGCTTTAGATATTATGATGGGTTAAAGGGTTGAAAGTGGCCTCTCTTTTCCGGGATTATACACGTTGGCTTAGGAAGGGAAAGTAACGGACAGGAGTCTATGCAGTATAACAAACACACAGAACACAATTCTCATAAAAATACGCCTAAGTATCAGACGCGTTTCAACGACAAGGTCGTCCTCTTCAGTGATATACGAGCTACACCAATCAAACTATAACTGATATAGTTATAGTTATAGTTATTGCTCAGTTATAGTTTGATTGGTGTAGCTCGTGTATCACTGAAGATGACGACCTTGTCGTTGAAACGCGTCTGATACTTAGGCGTATTTTTATGAGAATTGTGTTTTGTGGGTTTGTTATACTGTATAATTTTTCTCATTAGTTAAGCTCAACATTTAATATAGGAGTCTATGCAGATTTAGAAAAATTTCAATTTTTGTAAAAATTTAATTTTTTGTGATATGCGTAGCTTCAGTAGTCCAAGTCGGTTTTTTCATGTTCTGAGCTGTAGGAACATATCACTAAGTGTGACCTTCACTCAGTGATATGTATCAAACTGCTTCCCTAACTTAAAATAATTGGCAATTATTGGAACTAATTTGATGAAGTTAAATTTATTAAAAAACTGGTTTTGAAATTGTCACAGTATAATTCTCAAAGTTTACTTTCGATTGCTTCTTCATAAGTTCTTTCTATCATGCCTCGTTCATAAGTTACCGCTAAATTTTATACTTTTTCAAAAATTCTCAAACTCCAAAAAGTTTTCAATGTTTCACAATCATAATAACAATACAAATAAAAATTAAAGAATGAAGTTTTTCGAAAAAATTAATAAATAAAAATTTTGTTGAAAAGGGATAAATTTCAAAGTGCAAAAAACCAAAAAAAAATGTTTTGAAAAATATTCTAAAACACATTAATCAGTAAAGTCAAATAAAGGGGGAAATATTAAGAAAGGTTAAATTTAAATTATTTTTAGGAGGGGAGATAAATTACGAAATAAAACGATAAATAATTAAAATAATATAACAATAAAATAGAATAAGTGTTAAAACTCAGAAATTTTATTTAATTACCTTAAAAATCGCGAGTATAAAGAAGACAATAATGCAAGTGCGAATATTGTCAAAGTGTGTTGTTTAAGAGTTTAACCGTACGAGCATAAACTTTGTTATAGAGACAATAAATAGCCAAAATGAAGTGACGTACAAAACTATCAAGGTGTGAAAATAAAATTACTAAAACAATGGGTTGTGATTAAAAATAAAATTTCTCGGGAACAAGAAGTCTCACGGGAATCAATCGAAGTTCCAAAGATGCACCAAATCGCCAGGAATACGAAAGAACGTTGTCTGGAGGAAATCCGATAATCCTGAAGGAAGTTATGGGAGTTTAAAGAAAAACAATAGCTAAAATATATAAGGAAAATCAAAGGGCGTTGCTACCGCGCAGCGGATTCAGGCAGCTAAAAATTGGCGGGGTTTGCAGTAGAGCCAATTATAACCAATACACACTAATAAGGCTTCTTAACTGAATTGATTTAAAAAAGACAAACAATCATGAATAAATAAAGTAGAAACACTTAAATTAAATTAATAATTAAATTGAAGGAATTCCAGACCAAAAATGGAGGAAAACAGGAAGAAATGGAAAACATATTAGGAACCAAATGAAGCAAGGAAAAAGGGAAATTGTTGGTACCAGAATATGATACTAAGAGGGGGAAAAAAATTCAATAAAAAACAATGCACGAAAAGAATGATGATCTTTTCTCTTAAAACTTGAAAGGTTGTAAGCTGTTTCGCTGTATGTCGATTTCTTGAAAATTTCAAAAACCCACAAATAGTTGGAAGGTTTCTACAGAAAAGTTAGGTCACTCCGCCTAAGTCACCACAGGAGCTGGATTCATGGAGACACGAGTCACCTGGATACATCTTCTACCAGGATCCAGAACTCCGCATCATTCATAGGTATGCCGGTAAACAAAAATTTATATAAAAATTATCTTAAAATTTCTGAGTTGGGTAGAATTTGTCAATTTTAAATTAATCTTCTTTTATGAATATGAATTGTCATTTTTACATAAATTTTCTTTCTATGAATACAATTTGTCAATTTTAAAGTAATATATCGTTTTTAAGAACAAGGTTGCAAATTTCATCACCTCTCTGGATGTCCTTATGTTGTGATTAATAACCTCGACCTTTATTAATATAGGATTCTCAGGCTGGACCTCTGAAACGCATCGACAGCGTTTAACGGATGGAGATGCCAGTAGGCTCCTCTCTAGTGGGGTACTCTGACGACACAGCTGTAATTACAGGAAACCACCAGTTAGCAACATCTGCAACTTAACTAAGTTATGAGACGGCTTCGCTATTGAATAGAGAAACCTTGGTCTGTGGTTGACGCTAGAGAAGACCCACATCGTGCGAATCAGGAAGAGACGAGCATCCATCACCCCCAGAGTTCTGGTGGATGAAAACCAAGTCAGTAAAGTATGCTTGGCTGATGATGGATAAGAAGCTCACATTCTACGAACAGATCAAGAGAACAAGAGAACATCCAATAAAGCAGCAATGGTAACAGCAACATTGAGTAGGTTGATGGCAAACTGGGAAACCTTATTCCAATAAGCGCTGACTCCTGGTGTCGATTTAGAAGTCTTCAAAGAACCGCAACAGTTTACTCTTATTGCACAGATTCAGAATGACTTTTCTTCTGGTGGCTATTCCTATTTAACTGCTGCCGTTTGAAAGAAAAAGTATTGCGGAGACTACAAGTGAGATTGTCGTAACAGCATGCACCAAAAAACAGTCAAGGGCAGCCATTATTTCTCAATGACATGAAAGATTGCCTATGGGTATACAGGAAGGTGTACTCCAAAGCTGCTCAAGCACGTGGAAGATTGGATAAAACATACATATGGTGCGATAAATTATTAAATTACATTAGATAATTTTGGATGAACCATGATTTTTTCAGACCTAACTATGTAAAATATATAACGCAATTTGATTGAATGGTGCAAAGAGTGAGGACAACACTCTCCACACATTTTTCATCTGTAATAAATTGAAAGACGAAAAAACCAATCTTGAGTATACGATGGGACTAATCGATTCAGACAATATTGTTGCAAATATTCTGCACAGCGTCAAAAACTGGACTGCGATTGCAAGCTACGTTGAAACTACACTACGAAGAAACCAGTTAGAAAAAGAATGGCTTGCCTAGGCACGTCCATCCATCTATCCAAAAGGTGTAATATTAGAAAGAGGGAGAAGAGGCGATGAAAATGTCAATCTCTGAAGTATTGTTAAAATTCGAAAGGAAAGGAAGAAGAATTTATAATGAGTAATCATGATGAACTAAAAGTTCCTCATGCGGGGAACAAGTGTTTCTCTATGGTGCATAAAGGATTTTCTCCCACAAAAAATATATATAAGGCAGGCGAGGCGACAAAACAAATAGGCGAAAAAGAAATAGAAATATTTGTATAAGTAGCTTGATAAGCTATTTTTCTACAATTATTATTAGTGATTTAATTTTAAGCTTATGAACTTTACATTCAGTTAAGTACCAACTCTCCTAAACGAACTTATCAAACGATTCGCAAACAATACAAATAAGATCAAGAAGAAAAAAACTGTAACTCTTCAACGTTTAATTCCGTAAAACACAAATACTTTTGCTCAAAGCAAAATGTGTGCCAAATTTATTTGTAACCTATGTCTTGTGAGAAATGTGCAAGTCTATTTTAAGAGTATCTCAGTCTAAATATAGACTTTCATGTGAACGTTTCAGCTGTCCTTTGTAAATATGAAGGGGATCTATTTATAGCAGGAAGGAAATAATGGCTTAGTGTATAATGTAGGGAAATGAAGGAATACTTAAGCTAACACTGTACAAAGAGTATGAATAGTTGATAAAGCCGAAACTTCCATTATTTCCTTTAAAAAGATATTTTAAATTTAAACGTCACCTTATTGGTGTATTTTAGAGAAAATTCTCTTCATTGATGTATTGATGTCGAAAATAAGCAGCATCAGGATTTTTGAAGATGGATTCTTATTGAGGTTCTCAGACTCCAAAAACGTAGTTTTTACTACGATTTCTGTCGTCTGTCTAACGTAAGCCTTGAAACAATTTTTCCTTTCTTTTACATTTAAGCCTAGTTTTAAACTTTTCATTTCATTTTTTGAGTAACTAAATATTTGAAACTAACATATAACCAATCATTTCTCAAATTTCGCTGTAACAATTTTTATCAATTAGAGCTTTAATGTAATCAGAAATATCCAAACAGAGCATACTGGTCACCACCTCCAAAAAATGCTGATTATTGGGTTAAAAAGGAATTATACAGGGTGTCCGAAAAGTCCCGCACCATTGAGATTTCACTCATTTTGTTCTTCTTGTTTCAGGTAGAGATTATTCTTCTCTGTGGAAGAGAAGGAATCTCTAGCAGAGGACTTGCAGATATATTTAATATGAGATATCCTGAACGAGAGCCAGTGTCACACAGAACGTTTGGCAGGTTGCTAGCAAAGTTCATAGCTACAGGTAGTGTAGCTGATGCTAAAAGAAGTGGCTGTTCAAACACTTCAGAACAGGTTCTGGATGGAGTTTTGGCAAAAGTTTTTGTAAGACCCAAAAAATCAGCTTGAAACTGGGCGTTCCTTAAAGCACAGTATGGGATATTTTGCAAAAGAACAAGTTTCATCCGTATAAGTTACAATTGTTACACCACTTGACAGAAGACGATCCTGATCGCCGGGCGCCGTATGGAAATGTGCTATTAGTTTGTGAGAATTTTGGAGGAAGAACCACAGTTCTTGTCTTAAGATATATTTTCGGACGAAGCTAATTATTATGTAAATGGAAAGGTAAACCGACAAAACCTGTGTTATTGGTCTTGCAGTAACCCTCACTGGTACAACGGCAGTAAGGAGCAATGAGTTGATCGCAACTGGTTCTTTATTTGGATTTCCAGGGTTTGGGAAAACCAGAATGATACATGCAGGATGGGCACCCCCACACTATTGTACACAAGTTCATCATTGACTAGATGAACATTTCCCCCAGTGGATTGGTCGTAGAGGACAAGTGGAATGGTCCCCACAATCTCCGGACTCAATCCCGATGGATAGTGCTGTGTGGGGGTTATGTAAAATACAAAGTGTCCACAGTCAATATTAGATACAAAGACAATTTGAGAGATCGCATCTCAGCTGTGTCTCGTTCAATTACGCCTGGATTAGTGACGAATATTCTCCGGAACGCGGAAGAACGTTTTCAATTAAGTCTTGACTTACTTATTGAACAAATTTTATGAAATAAATACTGTACTGTAAATAAATGTGTTATTCATGTATGGTAGTTATAATCATAATGGTGCGGGACTTTTCAGACACCCTGTAGATTCTATGTATAATGATTAAATATTTCAAAACCAATGCTTTAAGTTCCAAACCAATACGCTAAATAGCATGTAAAAGAAAATACCATAATAAAGTCTATAACCGTTAGGTTCAATTTGGTATTATCCAAAATAATCACAAAATATAATTTTATGTTCTTTTGGTAATAAACTTTCACATTTCACTAAAATTTGATCAATTTTAAGATATTTTACAATTAAAAACGTTTGTTTATTTCTAATTTTTGACACATAACTCCTCAATAAAGTAAATTGGTCTCCTCGTTGGAAACGTAAACGATCCGACTACTGTTTACATTTTATTCTAATTCATAAATACAGCTATCCAAGTTATATGAAAGTTTATTAAGTTTTAAAGGAAATCCCAGGAAACTAAACAGCATAACTGTTGTCCATATAATAATAATTTAACAGAAAGTTGTTTATTTATTGATCTAGTAAAAACTTCCAACAGTTCTAATTTAATTTTTCATTTTGTTTTGTACCACTGACTTTACAAAATAAAAGTCTTATACGTCGTGTCTTTCAATACAATTCTTCTTCGGAGCGTGCTTTTACATACTTTGATGGAGCAATCATGTCCATCCCGTAAAATCGTTCAGTACTGTTTAGAGTAGCCGTCGTTTTAACTCCATTGTTGGTTAAAGGCAAAACCTTTCGGTCATCATCAACTTTAAAAAAACCTCTGGGTCGTAAGAGAACAAGAGTTTCTCAAGAAAGATCTGAAAGGAAAGATAAAATGGAAGGATTTAATCCCAGACTAGATAAGGAAGGTGTAGATCCTCAGACATGCCACACCTGTACCCACTATAAGTGAGCACTAGAAGAGGCTGTAATGTTTAAACAGGAAATAAAATTTTAAATCCTTCTACGTATATCGTTCCGCTTAGTTGTAAAGCACATAAGTATTGGTAGACACATTTTTGATCATAACTCGGTAACAATCAAGTAAACTGATAATGTACGAAATGATAAGAGTTAAAACAAAACCTAGTTTCTTTCGGTAAATTAAAATTACTTCAGGATTTGGCAGTAAAATTTTTTATTTTTAAAATGTAGGTAAGTATAGTTCGAATAAACCTATGTGAAATTCAATCTCAGCGCACCAACACAATTGAGTTTCATAAAAATCGAACTGCAATAAATATTTTCATAAATTTAAGAACAAGCTCTACTGTCATCAACATCCTTAAACAACTTTAAAAATCCAATCAATCCGTGGGATATATTGACTTTGTCAAATGTTTAGACTTCTTAAGATTGAATACGCTTCACTGCCAAACCTTTACGTGATTTGTTACAAAATCTAGTCATTCCATGGAACCGTCCACATTAAAAACAATTTTTAATCACAAGACCTTCCGATTATAAATAATGCGTGACAAAACAACATAGACAACATTCGTCAGTATGCGTGTAACATATACTCTGTCGTGCAAAGTATCAAATTTAATCTTAGATGTTCAAAACGTGGAGAAATATTGACAACTATCACAATGTTTTCATTACTACGGTTTTGGATAATAATAATGCTGCAGGAAACATGAAAATACTATCTACGAACGCATTGGTGAATTTTAAATTCTTATACATCCCGAGCCGACATTTCTGAAGAGACGTTACTAGTTATTTCAAGCATTAATCTATTTGTATTGTGACCGCCCTATAGCTAGACACCTGGTCAAAAATTTAAAGTAACTATTGCGGGGATGTTTTGTTCATCATCCAATCAATTTTACCAGAGAGGCGATGAGTCAATCGAAAAGCATAAGCCCAATAAAAAGAGAAATTCACACAATCCATGTTGAATGACGCATTTACAGTGTGCCGGTGTGTCACTGAGATCGGAACCTACTTGAGCAGAGTCTATTTTTACCTAACCCGTTTAACAGCTGTCTGGGTAGCTAGGTTGAGCAGACCACGCTAGTCAAACCATATGAGGTATTCGGAACCTCCAGGTGACCAGTCTTGTTGTTAAGTGCTGTCTTTTGGTTTGAATATCCATTTTCCAAATTAACAATGAATGGTTAAATAATTGGAGTCATGGAGTTCAGATTTTTACCTCAGGCTCAATTCGGACGTGTTATTACTATAAAACGAGACGAGATGACAATGTGTCACGGCCAAGTTCAACTTTCTTGTTAAGTAGTTTGTGTTGGGCGAGAGGATATTTAGTAATTAATTCTAATTCGGTAATGTTTAATTAATTTTATTATTCTCAAAAAAGTTGGGTACATAATGATGTACGGCTGGACCGGGGGTGAGTCTTTTAGACCTCAAAATGGCCTTGGGCCAAAGCAGTGCGTTATCCAAAATGTTGAGAACAGGCTAGGCCAAAATGTAACGATACAAATTGTTAGCAACCATTACAACCGCAACCAATTCTGCCACTTTCGTTAACGACGTCAACGGTTTCATAAAAAAAAATTAAAAATTAAATTAAATCATTACAAAAAAATATATGTATTAAAAATGTAGGTTTATACAAATTCCATGTTAATGTCTTACACGAAAAAAGAGTTATTCATTGATTCTTACACAATAAACAGGTCAAAATAGTAGGCCTGTGACGGTACTAGTTTATTTTACGAAAAATACGGATATTAAATCTGTTAATTTTGAAAACTATGACAGTAAAATAAATATTTTTTACATGTATTAAACAAATTCACGTCATTATTCGAACATGCTTATACAAAATTCTTTCCATTTCTGACAACGCCAATATAACTCCCCTGCAAATTTACTAAGATTTCAAATTTCACTGTACAGTTCGCAAGCGTTAAGTCACAAAGGCTGACGATAAGTATTTTGTTTCTTTTTTATAAAGATATTGTACTTCTACATTGTTCCTATGACTTACGCTATGTATCTAACAACTCTTTGGATTTTACTTTCAAGCTGTTAACAGATGTTATAGAAAGGGTTGGGAACCTCTAGAGACAGACGGCAATATAAAATGTATTAACCCGTATTATAAGCGTTCATTGTTTACTTGCCATAAAATACTAAGTGGCCAATCAAGTCCCGCTACAAAAAACTCATAAAATAGAGGTTATTTTTGTAAGAAATTCTTCGTAGTAACGTGTTAACATTCCAAGAGATTTTAAATATATTAAACTAGATGGGAAAAACAGCTGTTTTGTTTCTATAAAGAATGTATTTACTTTCTTACATAAACGTGTTAGTGTCATGGGTTAAAAAAAGTCGGTGTTGAATTTCACGAGTTTAAAAAAGTGGTATATGCATGGTCTGTCATCTGTGTACTGTCATTACAGCTTATACAAATGAACCGATTTTTATCAAATTAATTGTCGGGATATTTTGGCCATATCACGAGACATATCTCTCTCTCTCTCTCTCTCTCTCTCTCTCTCTCTCTCTCTCTCTCCTTCCCTTGATATTTTTAACTGTTTATTGTATTTTATATATGATGTTATATAATGGGGTGGTAGAGAGGTACACAGTCCTATTCTAGCCCCTAAATAAAGACAATTCAATTCTCTCTAAAATGAAAATGAAATATTTTTTTAAATTTCCAAGTTTAAAATTGCGATTTATTGTATGTTTTTCAAGTTCAATTGTATTATTTTGTTTCTTCTTCCAATTTGAATGTTATCTTTTGTTTTCAGGTTAAACTTATTTATTGTTTTTTAAATTATATATCTATTTTGATAGAGTTAAAATGGAAGAAAGGAGAATCTTCGTCACAAAATAAAGTAATTAATTCTTCAATTTATTATTAACTACCTTTCTCTCTCTCTCTCTCTCTCTCTCTCTCTCTCTCTCTCTCTCTCTCTCTCTCTCTCTCTCTCTCTCTCTCTCTCTCTCTCTCTCTCTCTCTCTCTCTCTCTCTCTCTCTCTCTCTCTCTCTCTCTCTCTCTCTCTCTCTCTCTCTCTCTCTCTCTCTCTCTCTCTCTTGTTTTTTTGTTTAGTAACGAATTTAATGATTTTAACGATTTTTTTTGAAAACTTTAACATCTAAATATCAAGAAAACGTATGTTTGACATCTACCGAAAAATGCCGTGTAGTAAGATATGACGATGTCACTAGTAAGGCACCTGAATCCTGCTCACAATCTTGCGATTCCTTGTTTTGATTGGGATCGCAATGGCACAGCTAACGATTAGTCAAGAGACAAATACAGCAAAAATCTGCACAGAAAGGAAAGTTTTATTTCGAGTTCAGTAATATATCGGGGTAAATTTTCGGGAAATGACGTTCCCGTGACTCTTGGGAAGGCCTAAATAACAAGTCACACCGCGGTAGCTGTATTTACATATCGAAAGGGATGTCTTAATAGGCTGCCAACCTTAGACCACCTTGGTTACATTCAGGGTTGTGTGCAGTTACTTTTAATAATTTAATGTATGTCCTCCCAAATCAGTTTATTATAATTAACTCATTAAAAGCTGGTTATCTAGAGTGGTTATTGGTCTGAAGGGAATAAGGTAATTTTAGATCTCAAAGGGAATGGAAGTGCGCATTTTCAGTAGTTAACCCTTATTAGGTTACTCCAATCTCGGTATTAATTTTTAGTTGACCACGAGTAACCATCACATGTTGCAAAAGTATCAAACAAAATATTGTCTTTGGAGTAGTGATCTATTTTCTCAAATCAGCTACATCGGTTCAAACTACGGTAAAATTTGAAAATTATTCAAACCCATTTATTAAATTGCGGCTTATGTATAATTGGTAAAAACAAAAAATGAATGAGCATCATTAAAATATGATTTTATCAAATGAAAGTTCTGCTTATGACGAGTTTACGGTACCAATAAGGTTTTTTGTATGAATTTTAAGACAGTTTATCTTCTCAAGAGTTCACTCATAGTCAATCCCGATGTACTTTTCTTCGTGACTTCTTGGATTCAATCTCTCTCTTTTATCTTCCTACAAATCTTGTTCTTCTCTTAACCTGACGCTATTAAAGTATTCGAGTTCTAGGGGTCTACATTTTATAACAGTTTTTTGATAAAGCGATTGTGACAGCGAGGTTTTTTGCCTTTAAACAATAACAAAACAAAAATCTATCAAATTACCTCCCATAATAAATACATAACTCGGTAATAGAGATTTTATTTTATCCTCACGTGTTGGATATATAAATAGTCGTCTGAGAAAGTTAGTGCAATAGTTGTGCACAGTTTATCCCACACATTCTATTCAACATATTTAAGTGGCAACAGGAAGTTTAGTCTAAGAGGACTTAAGTAGTGACCCAGACAACGATCGTTAAAAAATGTTGGTTCCACCCAATTATTGCGTACATTTACTTACAAAACATAATTCAGAATGAGAAATTGTACTGGTGCACGCGATTCCATTCCGGCGACAAACTCGTTAAAGGGGCGTATTTCATGTTGATAAACTCAGATTTATTGTTTATCGAAGTTATCTGTAGTTAATGGTAAGAAAGATTTATAAATCGGGGTCCTAGATGGTATTGCAATAGACGTCAATCGTAATTTGTAAAAATACATTTTAAAACGATATTGGTTCTTTCTTATACAGATATGTATAATGTAAAAGAATTTGTTAATAAAACTATTAAGTCAGCTTTAAGCTGCTTAGAAAAGAAGAAAGAAAAAATCGCGTAACAAAATCACTTACTTTCTAAAACACAATTTCACAAAACCCATTTCTATACAAAATACTATTTAAATGCCATATACACAAAAACGTCTACAAAATATGAGAAAAGAAGCAATTTTTTTTTATCACTGAGTTCCCCCCCCCCATTCATTTCTAGTGGTAGATAAATTGAATCTCACCCCTCCTCCTTATCGGAAAGAAATTTATTTTATTTTCTTACCAAATATTCTTGAACAATGTTTTCTGTTACACAATTAATTATTGTAAACCTCTGATGATGGTGTAATTTGAGGACATTTAACATTTGGTGTTTATTTAGTTGTGGTAGCTATGCCCAAAATTTAAACTATCGAAAAATTGAGAAAAAATCTTATCACGGTTTGGACACTTGGAACCTCAACACATTTTTTTACAAAAACTCTGTACCATCTATAAACTTAAACATATTGAAAAGAATTTCAATAATACTGATAAGCAATAGAGTTCAATCGTAATTTATACAATTTATCCAAACAAGTTATAATCTAAGCGAAGTGTGGAATATTTTTTAATTATCACAAGTGTTCGAACTGACAAAACTTCTCTGTTCCATACAGAGGGGACAGTTGAAATTGCAAACAATACGAATCATTTCCTGCTATGTTGAGTGAATTTTCTTTTAACTGCTGATTTCAAGAGTGCTTTGTGCTATAAACCTTTTCAACTTCCTACATTGTGACGACTCGAGATATTTTCCTATATCTCAAGGCTTCACTCGGTGGTCGGAGAGTTTAAAACCATTCGGGTTCTTGACAGGTGGATATAAAATTGGGAAATCACCGACACGGATCGTATTTGGAAACAGCTGATCGGAAAAGACATCTTGATGACTAGACGTTTAACTGATAAAATGGTTAACATTGAAATCATTTTTCCGTGTTTAAAATCAAGATATTTTGCATCGTCATAGTTTTGCTTGTCTTTTTTAATTTTTGTACATCTTTAATTTCATTTTTTTAACAAACTAATTAATCTAATTCTTCCAGTGACTACTCCAACTTCTGAAGCTACGTCAAGGATCTCAGATTCTCTAAGGTTCGGTGTAACAGGCGGGTAATGCACCGGGTGAACTCATAACATATGTAGACCAGAGCATGTACACAATTAATTGTCACTCCCTAAAAACTTTGCAATAATAACCAACGACCAATTCAAGTAGAAAAATAAACAATTGTACTGTTCTTGGATCTACGCAATTTTCATTATTCTGAAACAATGATACTATAATAACACAAAAGTGTTGTATCAAAAAGTCTTTTAATAACCGAGAGGTTATCCCAATATTCCTCTTGTGAAAGTTACCTGACTTTTAGGCTATTTTTTTTTACTTTAACGCGATGTACCTTAAGTTGTACTTCTTACCATCTATTTACAGTTTCCATGCACTCAATAATGATAGAATCTTAAAATTTTGTGCATTTGTTTTCTAGAATGCTATCGAATTATTGCATAGCCATTTCCCTTAATGCTTTTACAAATGGTTTTACTTTAAAAAATTATATAATTGTTTAAATTTTCTATAAAAATACTCACAACATACTTTACTGATTAATTTTAATAATTCATGTACTTGATTGTAATTCCAGAAAACCTTATTTCTTTTTATAAATACATAATATTTTAAACCTTATACATCAGTCCCGAAAGAAGCGTCCTTCCTATTTTAAATGAAACGGGAAGGTGAAATCCATCTATTTTAAAAATTATCCTAATTAGGTACATTTTTCTTTCAACCAATAATGCTAAAAGTGCTAAATTTTTACTGCTTTTCTACTTCTTTTGCCGAACACCTAAACAAAGCTAACAATACGGGAAACAATTTGCCAAATCTTGTCAAACGTGACTTTAGAGTAATTGAAACCGTCATTTCGCACAACCCTTCCACTCGTAAAACAATACGACCCTTATGACAAGACCTTCGTAACATCAAAACCATCCAATTAAGACGACCCTTCTTTGTTTTAGCGAAGTTACACCCGGATGGAAGATATTGATTCCCTTGGACCCCCATGTCAGCTGGGTTGGTCCTACCCTTATTTTAAACATCTGTTTGTATTATTTATACGCAGACAGGATGTATAGTTTTTACAGCTGTGATCAAAAGATTTATTTCATTTAGGTCTACATTTTTTTAGAAAGATTAATGTGTTATTTTCGTAGTCTATTAGATTTAGTATCGATATATAAATAACGGTAAATAGACTTTCTTACGTAACCATCCACAAAAGTTTTAAACATGCGTTAATAATCTTTCCCCCTCCCCCCAAATCTCTAACAGTCTGCACGTGAGAAAAACTAAGTATGATTCATTGAATTAATCATTTTTTCACCTTGTATAGAATGGAAAGTTATTTTTTTAAAGATATATTTTTTTTTTAAAACCTAAGCTTATACTCCCGCGCCATAAACTCTCGCTATAAATTTTAAATGATGGCAGTAAAGGTTTATTTTCGTTTTTACTAATTATTTCTGAACGGTAATTTCTTTTACATACGGTTATCCACATTGATTTGGGTCACTACTCACAAAAATTTGAACGAAATCAGTAGAACAGCTTTTGAGAAATTGCGTCTTTTAAGTCCCTAGGTAGATTTTTTTTTTATCGATAATTTCCGAAGCTATATTTTTGTAAAAATGGCAACAACCACGTTTTATTTAGGTCCATAAAAGATTACGTTTTCGTAAAATTTGATTAGTAAAATTTTGTAAAATTGGACACACTAAAGATTTCGAGGAATCGGAATTTTAACTGTTGGTCTTTAACTTTGGTTAAAGACCCAAAGATTGAGATATGGAAAAAAGAAAAATGTTCAAAATATACCCACATATCAGATTTGTTTTAAATCTGTCTAGTCATTTCTTGGCTACAGAAAACTCCACAGGTGAGACACGCGAAGAGGAATAATTCTAAAGTTTGTTGAGATCAAAAAATTTGAAAACAATTATTTCCAAGAGAGACTGATTGTTGAACTTTCTCTATAATGCGTTATGTAAGAATGTAAATTGGTGTTTAGAATGGGCTGATAACTAAATAGACAAAACTACACCACGAGGAATAAAAACTAATGTTACAAAAGATAGTCCTACGTTCATAGACGCTGTAAAACTATCCGATGGTGTCTTATATTGTAGGAAGTGTTATATGACATTAATTTTATAAAGTATACCTCCATAAGGACAATATTAATAGCCTATAGCAATCATAAACAATTTTGGAGTTTCACAACGATTTAAACAAATGTGTTCTACCATTAACAGTCACAACTATTCTGATAGACAATTTGGCTGACCAGCTATTATAATAAATAAGGGCTTAGCAATCCCGAAGACATAGCTTTATTTACACCTTTTATCACGTAGTCTAGAGTTAGATTCCTTTCAAGTATATTTTGTTCTTTTCCGAACCAGACGCTATTAGAGTACTGATGGCTATAAGTCTTTATTATTTTCTTTCGATTTTTCGCCTTTAAACAACAACAAAAACAAAATCCTGTTAATATATTTTCTTATTTGAAGGTTATGTTTATACAAGTTCTCAAAACGTCTGCTCAATTCCCAGCTGGTTTAAGAAAGAATTCGTGTAACATTGAGCAGTTAGAATTGCAGTCTAAAAAGAGAAGGAAAGAGCCATTATTGTTTCCTTATTTGGTGCTGAATAATCTACACAGAATTACTCACTACATTAGAGTTGGACTCAAAAGCACACACTCATCCAGCTACATTTGTATGGTTGCGATTCCAATTTTCTTATTAACCTGGAATTCATAATTGATGCAAATTATCTTCGCTTTTATTTTCTCACATATGCACAGTATAGAAAAGTCATGTAATGGGTAGAAAATATATGTAGATATGTCCGTTTTGGGGTCCCCTAAATTCCAAAAAAAAAATTGGAATAATATCTGTATGTCTGTCTGTATGTCTGTCTGTATGTATGTCGTCTATAATCTGACGTCCATCGTATGTACAGTCCTTTATCCTAAAATTTAATTTTAAATAGGCTATACATTAAAGTCTTGCACCAATTTAATGAAGTTTGTTTAAATATCTCAAAAAAGCCTTTTTTCGTTTTTTTTTTTAAACTCAAAATTCGTGGTCATAAAAACAAATTTACGATTTACTCTATTGTAGCATCTAAGGACCATAACAAAACGTATAAATTTGGTCCATCTGTTTAAAAATGCTGGTTCGTAAATTATAGGTAATATATATATATATATATATATATATATATATATATATATATAATCCAAAGTCTTATGTAAAGATTAAAGACATAAACCTGTGTGAAAAATCGCAAGTAAAAAAACTATTATGATTCAGGAGTAATTGGCAAAAATTTAACCTTGACCGCTGTCTAAAAGCCTTGATTTTAATTCAATCATAACAATGACGTATTTATGGCACAAGCTAGGCATGTTTAGGCCTTAATTTAATTATATAAATATTATTAAAAGACTGCGTCTATGTTTCATATTCACTTTTTGATTGACAACTACCAAACTGATATTTTAAGTCACGATTAGTTTTTATTTAGTTTTTCGAATGGGTCATTTAGAAAACTTACGCATCGTTTATTTGTTTTGTATTAATATAGTTTAAATTCTATTACTCCTGAAGAAATAGTGTTTACATTGCTCGTTTTGTACTGTCAACATTGTATTCTTTTATTTTGTATTGTGGATATATGTCAGTAAAAATAATAATAATATTTAAAACAACAACTTGCCAAATACGTCGCTAGCAATGTTGTTCTACATCCAATCAAGCAGAACCTTAAGTATTGTGAATGTGTAAAATTTCAATATCACGTTTTCGACAGTTTGTGACGTCTTGAGTCCGTAGAAGACTTAAGACAATATTTTGAAATATATCGTTATGTTATTTAGTTTGAAACTTATTTATTGTTATTTTTTCTTGGATTTAATCCAATTATAACTTTGGAAAATACGAGTGTAAAACAAATTAGTCACAGACATTCAAACAAATACATTTTTTCAGTCATTCAACAATCACTCCGCAGTAAGTAGTTTAAATAAAATAAATGTATTTCAAAATAACAAATTTAATAAATAGTACCTTCAAGTGTAGACTAGTGTTCTTTGTCGGCCTTCATTTTAAAAATATAACTTAACTTTTTGTTCGCCCATTATTCGAAGTATAGTTACCTCAGGAAACCAAAATAATAATTTTCAAAATGTCGTGCCTCCGACGTCGTTGTCATCTATACGTAAGCACGATGGCTGCCACAAAAAATAAGATACGAACAAAAAATTTGATATGATAGTTTAGTGTGTTCATATACAACTCTATTGAAATACAGAAAATTTTATTTGAAAATGTAAAATAATTTAAACAGTTTTTGTTCATATTTCGTATTTTATTCAGCTTATATTAAAATTATATTAAATTTGATAAAACTTTCTAGATTTCAATTCTCCATGAAATTTTGAACACTTACATTCCAAGATAATATGATATTTGTATGGTTACACGATCCAGAAGGCCGAGTCACCGAGACGAGCGTAATCATTGTAGGCTTATTCACATATGAACACCTTTAAGGCATGCTATTATTATTACGAGCGAAGCGAGTAGAGACGTTTTAGTATATACACAAGTGCGAGGCCCGATTGGATCAATGGAACACTTATACTTTATAGTTCATATTTTATAATCAACAGACAATACATTAAAGTGCAACAGCAGAGAGCTACAACAGACAATGTATTAAACTGAACAGCAGAGAAGACCAGCAGGCAACACATTAAACTGCAACAGCAGAGAGCTACGACAGATAACGTATTAAACTGAACAGCCGAGAAGACCAGCATGCAACACATTAAACTGCAACAGCAGAGAGCTACGACAGATAACGTATTAAACTGAACAGCAGAGAAGACCAGCAGGCAACACATTAAACTGCAACAGCAGATAGCTACGACAGATAACGTATTAAACTGAACAGCAGAGAAGACCAGCAGACAACACATTAAACTGCAACAGCAGAGAGCTACAACAGACAACGTATTAAACTGAACAGCAGAGAAGACCAGCAGGAAACACATTAAACTGCAACAGCAGAGAGCTACAACAGACAACGTATTAAACTGAACAGCAGAGAAGACCAGCAGGCAACACATTAAACTGCAACAGCAGAGAGCTACGACAGATAACGTATTAAACTGAACAGCCGAGAAGACCAGCATGCAACACATTAAACTGCAACAGCAGAGAGCTACGACACATAACGTATTAAACTGAACAGCAGAGAAGACCAGCAGGCAACACATTAAATAAACTGCAACAGCAGAGAGCTACGACAGATAACGTATTAAACTGAACAGCAGAGAAGACCAGCAGGCAACAGCAGAGAGCCACAACATATAACGTATTAAACTGCAACAGCAGAGAGGACCTACCCAGAACGCATTCAAATGAAACCACAACATATTATACTGTAGCAACAGAGTGGACTAATAGATAACGCATTAAACTGCCATAGAGAAAGGATCAACTGATAATGGATTACACTTCCATAGAAGAGAGGGGCAACAGACAACACATTAAACTTTAACAACAGAGAGGACCAACAGACAATACATTAAACTCCAACAGCAGAGATGATAAACAGTGTCATGCTCAGTAATATCTAAAGGGACAATTCAAGGCAAAGAGGTCATTACCGCAACTCACGAGTGTTTTCCCCCTCCCCTCGTTTTTTTTCTTGTTGTTTAAAGGCGATAAACCTATCGATGTTAGTGTAAAGAAAGAATTAAAGTACTTGTTATCAGTGGAATGAAACCAATCAGGAAGGGGTCTACCATGAATAGTATAATCACGACGACGACGTCACAGAAGGCTGCGCGTAGACAATACGTCTGGAGCGTATAGACCATGAAACCTACATACACTTTCTAAACAGATTTATTATTATCACAATTAATTGTACTCTTATGCAAATAGAAACAGATGGGAATATATAACATTTAAGGGAGGGGTAACTACATCCTTGGTCTTCTGGGGGGATGAGAAGTCATAAATTAAGAGTTGTTGTATTGGGAAAGATTAAATTTATTTTATAACCAACCCTCTCAGTTTTGCATAAATTCTGCATGTGTCCAATCATATGCACAAGCTCGTATATTTGACCGGGCTACTGTACTTGTTTATTTTATTATGCTAATACTATGGATAGCTTATGTCCCAAAATATAACAATCATAGCACGTACTTGTTTTAGTTTTTTATGCTAATATTATTGATAGTTTATATACACAAATATGACTTTCCTCTCATCTCTCGTTCATAACCTAAAAACTTAGTTGCGGACAAGTATCAACAATATCTGCGAGTTAATATTATTAATATTTAAGTATTTACTAGACTTAAACACTTGTAGGCCTATTAGGTAATATATTGCAGAAATCTAGTGTTTTAAAATAACCCTGTGAAGCTGAAACTGCGATCTTGTCGTAACATCAACATCACAAACACTGAAGGAAATGCTTGCATTATATGTTAGATGTGTTCGTTCTTGAAGCAATACAAACGTGTAAAATAAGTTATTTGTACCATCACGCCTAACATCAAAAACTAATAATTTCGCAAGATCCCATAACAACCTAAAAGTGTTGAATTTCAGACTTCTCTTTCTTACAAATAGTCATACTGACTTTCACTCTTTACTTATTTTCATGCTCACTCTGTGAAACAACATGTATCAAAATTAAATTTTTTAATTAGTTAGATCATCAAATGTGTGACAAAATTCCAGTCATATGTGGAAAATACATTACCGAAAATCAAAATTTAGCTCCCCTAAACACGGATTATAAAAAATAGTCGCTTTAATATTAATCGTTATAATTAAAACATACTATTTACAAAAGAACAGTATTAAATTTATTTTTGGTGCTTAATGTTAAGACGAAAGGCCTAAGGAATAAAACATTAATTTCAACAAAATAAATTACACACTTTTGAACACAAATTCGAAAATTTCTATAGGTTAAGTTTTTTTTTTATAATTAAAAATCTAAACTCATTCATTCCATGACTGCTTTCAATCAAATAGGACAAAGTTCTTTTTAATACTCTATACTTTATGGCAATTTTTCAAACTAGTAATGATGATAATCAAACAAAACAAGAAAATACCATGTAATAAATACAGGCAAGCAAAATCTACATGTCTGGTGTCTATAAAACGAAATAAAACCAGCTCCTTTTAAAAAGTACTCTCATTTTAAAAACAGAAAACACCACTTTCCTACCCTTACCCTCTCCCTAATATTGAGAGGCTAAACATACTTTAGCGGGTAAGAAGGATCTGAGAGAAGATATAAAAATTCTTGACATTTTAAACGAATCAAAAGAAGTCACGAGTAAAAATATTATATAATACATTTCTTTTTTTTCGTTACTGTTGAGACCGAAGGTTATTGGTGGAATTCCATGTTTAAAGATAATAAAACACAATTTTTTATTTTGTAACATCCCCTTTTATTAGTCTAGCAGACCAATGGTTTCGCCTGATAAGATGTATTTTATTATCTTTAATACATTTCTAATACAGTTTCTTTTTACTTACCCAGTATATGAAGTGTAAGGTAAGTTGGTAATCGCAAAAAAAATTTGACAAGAGTTTTTTGACTGATTTTCACGCTTCATGGCTTCAGGAATCCAAAAAAATATATATATTTTTGATATTTGCCGGCGCCGTTGTCTTCGTCTTTACGTATGCACAATAGCGGAAGCAAAAATAAAGATAGGGACTTCAAATTTGGTACAGGAGACTTAAGCGAGTTCATACAGAAACCTATTGAAATTCAGAAAAAAATTAATTCAATATGTCAAAATGGCGACCATTTTAAATAGTATTCCTTAGAGATCGTGTCAATTTAAAACACACTAATAAAATCAAATTTGCATATTTCCATTCCGCAAGCAATGGTATCAAACACAAATCTAAACCATGATAAGTAGCGAAGTTATAGTGAAAAATGTAATTCCGAACCCAGATCTTCGTCACCCAGATCTAGTCACAGAATCCTACAGGGCAGTCACTGATATGACTGTAGCGAGCGGATGCTTCTTTACATATGTACAGCTTCGAGGCCCATCAGGACTGAGACACTGACATGAGCGAAGCGAGTGGAGACTTTTTAATATGTACACTTATCCGAAGCACAGTGGCACGAATCGCAATTTTTTCGTTCAAAATTATCTAGAGCACTTTTATCCCAGCCGATTGGGATATTTTTTTTGTTAAATGCTCGTTATTAAATTTCCAAAAACGTAAGAGAACCGATTTTTGAATTATGCTAACCAAAATTATTGACCTTAGCCAAAACTGCCATTTTTTTTTAAAACTTACACATGTTTTTTTCTTATCCAATATACACAAATTTTGTTATTAATTCTTAATTAAACTTACACGTGTTTTTTTCTTATCCAATTTACACAAATCTTGTTACTCCGGAGTTTTTAAGGTCGCTGATTACGAATCTGATATCCAAATTGTCATAACCCAACCTTCAAGATGGCCGAATCAATATGGCGGTTATAAAATTCTAAAAAATGATGAAAAATGAGATTTTTTGTTAAAGTTTATGCCGAAAAGTTTTGAATATTTCTGATAATTAATTCTAAGTTAAAAAAGACTAAATTTATAAGTTCCCGGAAGGAATTTAAGATGGCGGATCCAATATGGCGGCAACAGTATGATAAAACTAACTTAAAAATAAACAAATTCCTAAAATTATTTTTAAACAAATTTTTAATGTAAAATTTTCTGAAATTTTCAAATATATCCAATATATCCACTTAAAAGTTTTCACTGATGTATGTATATATTTTGCATTATTAAGTTTGTTTTACAATCACAACCAATAATTTACAACATATTTATAAAATTTAAACTAATAATTTTATTTTTTTGATATAAAATTCGTAGTAGGCTAGAAAGGAAGCATTGTCATTTTTAATTGACAATATCCTCAAATTTTTTATCCCTTTACTTTAAACTTGTTTGAACGTAAATAAAAGGAAATCAATTTAATTTACTAAATTCATTTGCAAGATATTACATTATACAGTACTAGTAAATTTAGAATAGATTCAATGAGAAAAATATAATTTGCGAATATGTTCACACAGCAATGAAGTATAAAGTAAAAGGTGAAAGATTTATTCTTATTAAAGAAAAACACAAGGGAATAAAAATCATAATGTCATATTTTCAAATTAGGTTTAGTTATTTTTTTTTTAATTAGTAATGTTTTCAGAAATACAAAGCTAATATAATTTAATCTGAAAAATAATAATTACAGTAAATGTATAAAATAGTAAGAAAAAGATGAAAGTCAGCAATAAGAACAGTCATCTTGTGAAAAAAGCAATTCTATTCAAATCGTAATTATTATTATTATTTTTTTTTACGTTATACCTTCCATTTTTAGTTGTTAGTATTTGTAACTGAACGTTTACTACAATTATTGTAATTAATATTAATTACTATGAAAATAAATCATGGAGAGAGAGAGAGAGAGAGAGAGAGAGAGAGAGAGAGAGAGAGAGAGAGAGAGAGAGAGAGAGAGAGAGAGAGAGAGAGAGAGAGAGAGAGAGAGAGAGATTAACGATTGATTAACTTAACAATTCGTGCCGTCACAAAACTTTTCGTAAAAAAGAAAGATCATGTGAAAAAAATATCTAGAAACTGAAAATAGGACTGAAAATAGGACTGAAAAAAAAAGGAAATTTATAAATCAAATCTAATAGCTATATTTTTGAAACATATATAATTAAATTATGAACAATTAATCTACAATAAGTAAAACTCTCTTGATTGTGAAAATAAAAGTTTGATTTTGGCTTGTGCAAAAATAATTCATTCGTTCATTCAATATTTATTTTAAAAATATTATCCGGATCATTTGAAGTAAACATAAGTAATCGTAATATAATTTTTTTTAAACAAAAGAACAATGAAATACAATCGTTTGACACTATGGTCGTGATCATATTTCAATGATGGCTAGTAGCACTGGTACTTCCATTTGATTTACATTGCTTATGGACTTCCGTACTGAAAGGTGAACGTGGAACAGGAGAACTTCTGATAACGAAACAAAACATTCAAAGGAAGGTATAATTATGTAAGATTCTTTCGTTCCACGAATAAAATAATAAAAGTTTTCCTTGATAAGATCACTAGTCAATTATAGAAGACTTTTAATTATTGATACTATCATTCTGGTCCTTAAATCTACAAAGTAGATTCTAGTCCTCTGTCTTTAAAAAGTACTTTAATTTTTAAAAACAGCAAACACCACGTTCGTCCTCTCACCCTCTTCCATAATGTTGAGGGGATATGTGGAAATATTTTAGATGGACAAAGGACCTGTGGGAAGATATAAATAGTTGAGATTTTAAATAAATCAAAGGAAGAACGCATAGAATAAGTATGCAGGGAATTTTATTGATCAAATTTCCCCTTAGCTTACCTTATAGAATACTTTATTTTTATAAACAGGAAATATCACTTCCCTCCCTTACGTTCTTTGCTTAATGTTGAGAGGATAGGGGAAATCATACTTTAGGGGAGAAAGGATCTGAGGGGAGATATAAATTGTTGACATTTTAAAAAACTAAATGAAGACACGAACATATATAAAAGAATGCATTTTTTTTATTGATTAAATTTCCCCTTAACTAACACAGAACGTGATGATACACAGAGAGTAGGGGAGCTGACAATTAGGAGAGAAAAGGATCCACGTCATTTTAATGAATTTGTAAGAGATTTTATATAAGAAAACAATTCCAACCATATTTCTCACATGTCCTTTCGTTGAAACGAATACAAAATACCTTTCATGAGTTGTATATTTTCCCCTTCTTGATTAAAAACACAAAAAACCTGTCGGGAATTATCGCCTTATAAAAGAAATGGGTGGGTCTATCATGCCTTCATGGTACTTGCCCAACCCGATCATAAAATGTAATACAAGCAGGTCCTCTATATACAATGACTAAAAGTTCGTTTCTTGGGCCTTGTAGGAAACGTTAGGTCGTTTGGTATATCGAGAGGTCTTACCAATAGGTTAAGTTTGTTTAAAACCGTTGTTACATATGTTTTCTGAACTTCCTAATACACGATATACTTTCTTGACGTCGTGCGTCGGCCAGGCCCTTGCTGGCCTCATAGATGTGTATATATTTAAATGGTATCTACGCGCTTCGCACATGTCAATGTTTCAGCCATTGGCTAGTCTCGAAGTTATAATTATATGAAAGAGCCTTCACTCGCTTTGCTCGTATCGGTAACTCAAACCTACAGAATCTCATAACTATAGCCTACAAATATCACATTTCTTGGAAGTTCGTGATTCGAAATTACATGCAGAATTGAAATATTCAAATTTTTATCTAACTCAGTGTGTTCCAAATTTTCTATTCCTCTGTTAATGTTTGTGGTCGCTATAATCTGACTTAGCGTGTTCTTAATTTTATATTCTTCTCTTAATGTTTGTGGTCGCTATAATCTGACTTAGCGTGTTCTTAATTTTATATTCTTCTCTTAATGATTGTGGTCGCTATAATCTGACTTAGCGTGTTCTTAATTTTATATTCTTCTCTTAATGTTTGTGGTCGCTATAATCTGACTTAGCGTGTTCTTAATTTTATATTCTTCTCTTAATGTTTGTGGTCGCTATAATCTGACTTAGCGTGTTCTTAATTTTATATTCTTCTCTTAATGATTGTGGTCGCTATAATCTAACTTAGTGTGTTCTTAATTTTATATTCTTCTCTTAATGTTTGTGGTCGCTATAATCTGACTTAGTGTGTAATTAATTTTATATTCTTCTCTTAATGATTGTGGTCGCTATAATCTAACTTAGTGTGTTCCAAATTTTCTATTATTCTCTTAATGTTTGTGGTCGCTATAATCTAACTTAATGTGTTCTTAATTTTATATTCTTCTCTTAATGTTTGTGGTCGCTATAATCTGACTTAGTGTGTTCTTAATTTTATATTCTTCTCTTAATGTTTGTGGTCGCTATAATCTAACTTAATGTGTTCTTAATTTTATATTATTCTCTTAATGTTTGTGGTCGCTATAATCTGACTTAGTGTGTTCTTAATTTTATATTCTTCTCTTAATGTTTGTGGTCGCTATAATCTGACTTAGTGTGTTCTTAATTTTATATTCTTCTCTTAATGTTTGTGGTCGCTATAATCTGACTTAGTGTGTTCTTAATTTTCTATTCCTCTCTTAATGTTTGTGGTCGCTATAATCTAACTTAGTGTGTTCTTAATTTTATATTCTTATCTTAATTTTTGTGGCCGCTATCGTACTTACGTACAGTCAATGACGTAAGATGGACGGCATATTGAGAATCACTTTTTCGGTTTCATGAAAAGTGGAGATCAGTCAAAAAATTGAGGTCGTAATATTTTGAAAATTGCCTAACTTACCCTACAATGGGTGGCAAGTATTAAAGGAAAAAGATAAAATAGCTTCAGAGTCAGAAGAGTATAAGAGTTGGTCAAGAGAGGCTTGATACAAAAAATGAAACAGAGAGATCTAACCCAAGAATACATGAATTGAAACTATGATTCCAACATGAAATACAATCCACTGCTTTAAAAAATCACTTTAATTTTACAAATAACAAACACCACTTTCCTCCTCTTACCTTCTTCCATAATGTTGAGAGGATATGGGGAAATACTTTAGAACGACAAAGGACCTGAGGGAAGATATAAATGGTTGACATTTTAAAAAGTCAAAGGAAGAACGCGTAAAATAATGATGCGAGGAATTTTTATTGGTCAAATTTCTTCCTCTTATTTTTCGTCGAAAAGTTATGTTTCAGAGATGGCATCGTTGATGATACAACGAGAAAAACAGAGGATGTCTCATTGTTGCCATTTTAGTGACTTGTTAAAGCTTACGACATTCACATTGAAGACGAAAATAAAAAATATTTCTAAAACATTAAAAAGTACTAGTAGAAAATTATCGATGTATATTTGTATTGATTTATAGACATAAAGAATCTGAAGAATAACTTAGGTCATGAAATACTAAATTTTCATCATCATGTAATATTTGTTTATTGTATGTTAATGTATGTTGAATAAATGCTTAATGTACTCGTATGTTAACAAAAATAATGAATTCTTTCAATATGCCTCTATCAATGACTATCGTCGGTATCAGATAACAATGCAAAGTTTTCAAAATAACCCAGTTAGGTTTTATAACAGTCTAACCTGATGCTTGTAAAGCAATTAAAACTAAATACCTACAAAATTAATAAAGAGTACACTTATGGATAGGGGTTCTATGTGAAACTAATGAATTTTTTGAAATTGCACAAACAATAATAATTAGAAATGGAAAACTTTAAAAAAAATAATGATGAAATAAGTAATAATATTATATTGCAATTTATGTTTTTGTTGTTATATTTATTTCTATATTTTTTAAAGTGAAAACTTTTATTGGTTCGTTGGGTACTTTTTGGGTGGATGTTTTAATGAAATCTCGCGTCACGCACATGGTTACTTCATCGTACCTCAATGGAATCAAGAATATATAGACAACAACGGACAGCATGGAGAGAGAATGAGCGATGATTCAGTGTAAACAATATAGGTATATGTATACACGCGCGCAGCTGCGTTATATATATGCTCTCGCATAAATATTGCACAAACTTTCTCACATACACATACATAAATTAAAACTACAAATCTATGAAAAACATTGCACTAACTTTCTCAGACACCCATATATGGGCAAACTCAATGCAATGAAATCAATGCAAAAATATTGCGCAAACTTTCGTACATAAACATACATATTAAAACTAAAAATCTATAAAAAATATTGCATTAACTTTCTCATACTCCCATACATATTGAAACTAATAATCAATGCAAAAATATTGCACAAACTTTCTCACATAAACATACATATTAAAACTAAAAATCTACGAAAAATATTGCATTAACTTTCTCAGACTCCCATATGTAATCAAACTAATAATCAATGCAGAAATATTGCACATACTTTCTCACATAAACATACATATTAAAACTAAAAATCTACGAAAAATATTGCATTAACTTTCTCAGATTCCCATACATAGTCAAACTAAAAAATGAACCATTACATATAATTAATGCTTTTATTACATTTATTGAAAATTTAAAATTTTATTAATTTTTAAAATGAATAGTTAAAGTTTTTCACTTCTGTCTACCTTCCCCAACGGTAAATTTTATTTTTTTTATTTATATTGTCTATTTTTATTGTCTATTTCTATATTTTATTTGTATTGTCTAATTTATATAGTTTTATTATAATATTGTGGATTTAATTTTCTAGTTTTTAGAAAAATTGTTGTCCATTGTTTAGGAACTTATACTATTAACTTTAGATTGCTATGCAGCTTATCTACTAGCAATAAATATTGATTTGATTGATTGATTTACATAGTTGGATAGTTCTAAACTATGGACAAAAATCATTGAAAGTTATTTCAATAAAACGCGCAGTTTTACCAACTCTCCGTAAGGTGTCACCTTCTCCTCTCTACGATTCAGGTTTATTTTGTCTCACTTCCATCACTATCGAAGATATTTAAAAAAATTGGCTTTCTTATATAAAAAATTCAACAGCAGAAAAATGTCAATGGAGAAAATATCTGTGACCCTGACAAGATGCCGATTAAATAATTAATTAAATCTCTAATATAGATCCACTTTCTTACACGGACAAAATCAGCAGTAGAAATAAGTGGCGCAATCAAGTGGCCAATTTACCATGGTTCTTGGTATATTTATAAATAATTTAACTCTTCCTTAATAACAAAAGCTTATGCATGACTGTGTTAAATAAATACAAATCTGTTTAGGAACTAATTTAACATCTTCAACAATAATCACACTACTGTTACGGCCAATCTAAAATGTTAGAGAAAACTAGTAACCTGATTACAAATGTAACCTAACCGTTAATTATTCTAGTTTTTTAAGGTAAAAACTTCTAAGATATGTCTTTAGTCACAATCGAACGAATGAACAATTTTGATTTTTACAACATTAAACATTTGAAATTAATTTACAGAAGAGATATGTAAATATAGTCAAACTTAATACTCGTGCTTAAAAATACAGTATTGTGATATAAAATTACAGTTTTCAACACTCACGCTGTTTAACAAATTGTAAAAATTATCCCATTATACTCGTATGTATAATTTATTTTTAACTTTGACTTTTCTTGTTTTATACACACTTATAAACGTTCTTGTTAGGAAACGCACATGAAAGGAGCCAAGTTCAATTCCTGCGGAGGTCAAAAAACGTACTTCAACAATAGGTCTTTTTGATGTCGTGATGGAGAGAGATTAACCCTCCCCCCACTAAAAAAAAAGCTTTAAAATTACAATTTTTTAGACCTCTGACCGCCTCTTCTTTTGCTTGATGTATTCCAAAAAATATTAAAGTCACCTTGGTCTACTGTTAGGAAGAAACAGTCAAGGATGTTCAACACCTACGTCATGTACATCCCTCACAGTAGAAGTTAATATAGTGCAGAACTATTGGAAGTAAGATCACTATAAAAATTAACTTCACATTATAAACCAACCAACCAAAGAATTTAAAACGGGCGTCATTATACAATACTAAATGAAGTTCTGATCGACCAAGCTTAATATGTAACAAACATGCTCCAAGACATTGTTAACATCACTCTTGTATTCGAAATTTCATGTGCCTCTTTGTCATTGGCCGGTTAGGAGTGAGAGGGGGCGCTACTTGGTACTATAGGCCTACAACTTTGAAAGTGACTGCGCAGAACCACATCACATGAGATAGTCGAACGCGCAGAGATGAGGTGGTGGGGAGTAGTCGCTGCCTCGCCACGTTGGTGTGTCATGTGATCCGGCCCCCCTCCAGCCCACTCACTCAACCCCGCCCCTCCCTACATGCTCGGACCTAGCCGGCATGTGGCTGTTTTCTAAGTTGTTTACCTCTAACATGTACTTAGTTTCAGGTTTATTTTTAGTTTAGCTGTAAACCTATGAGGACGATGATTATTTCTTGAAATGTATATAAAGGTAGATTTATTAGTCTTAGTTTTGTTTCTTGTTTTTGTGATTCAGGGAATCCTAGTTTTCCTTATTGTGTATATCGCCACAGTGCTCCTTGAACATTTAAAAACAATGCAATATGAACATGTAATATATTATTATGATAGAATTTTTCCATATTTCGCAAACTCTGGCCAGAATAAGGACGGATAAATGGTTAATTTCCCAAGTACGCTGAAAATAAGCTACAGCTGAAACGACAGTGACTGAAACATGGTCACCAAATTCAAATCATCTACCTTCACTATCTGGGAAATAAAATTCTGATTCATTACAATAACAATACTTCCCTTAGAACGTAACGCAATTCCACGATATCAAAGAACATTACAGACTGCATTCCAACACGTAGACAGAATGTGTTCCTGGAAGGTATTTCTATTTCTATCCTTAATCCCAGATGCTTTTATTATTTACGTGTAGTTTGATCCAGCACAGGTTGTAATTGAGATAACAATTATTAAGCCCACGATCTTTGTACACCTTACATTTCCATGAGTCAGTTTTTGCAATGTCTAAATTCAATGTTAGTCTACTATATCACAATAAAGTGATTTGTAGGGGGTATATTTAATTAAATTAACATGTGTAGCCACTTAAAGCTAAGCTTTTAATAACTTTAAGGATTTTGTCATATAAATAGTCCCAGGATTATTATTTAAAACAAATATAGGGATCCCCAGAACTATAGACGTGTGTTTTGCCTATTAAGATTACTTACTATGTAATATAAGCACTTAGTCTTCTAGGGTTTTAGTAATTTTTCATAAAAACTGACTTCTACATAAATTTATCATTTACCTAATTCTTTGTGTAAAAGATATTTTGAATACCGTAGAACATTTTGGGATTTTTTTGACTTTACCTTATTGCTAGGCTTATAATTCATAATTTTATCCCAAACTTATGATAATCGTTTCATTGGCTTTCAAGACCTAAGAAGATGTATTTAATTTAGGATATATAAATATCATGAGCCATGTCTGTTTTCGTAATTTTATGCCTTTGTAGAGGATCTTTATATACCGTAACCTATCATTGATAGTTTCATGGAAATAATTTCAGACGTGCTTAAGAAAAAAGAAAATTCATCCATTTAAGTTGTAGAAGAGGCCTTTTATAACTTTGTAGTTTACTGCCGTGCCTAAAGTGCTAGGCCTACAATTTGACGTACATTAATGAAAATCGATCCAGTACTAGCTTGATGGGTATGAAAGAGTAACGTAACAAGGAAAAACTCAATCCAACTGGCTGGAACCTACATTTAGTCAGCTGCAGGGGGCGTTTCCCATTACAACCCGAAAGAAGAAAAACCCAATGCTAAGAAAATAAACGTTCCTTTCTTATTCGTTATATTGCTTTTAATTCACTTCCTGAATATTTTCATGAAAAATCAAATATAATATATTCGGTTTTGTTGTATTTGAAAATATGAAAAAGTGAATATATAAATAAGTTTAAGTACAACAAAAATTTGTTTTTGCCATCGTTTTTTTATAAAAGTTGTATATGAGATTTCTTACTTTTTCTTTACAAATAAAAAAAAAATTTTTGATGGTGTTACAAATTTAATCAATTTCTTTATTGATGATTTTGATTATGACTCTCAATGAAGAATTTTTTTGACAAAATGTTTGTCTGTCAAATATTGAAAAAAAAAAGTATTATCTAAGACCGAGTGATCCTAATTGGTAAAAACTTTGCATTTTGGTGCGAAGTGTCCTACGGATTAAATTTACAACAAGTTATGGTTGCTTGGGGTCAATTAAGTCATCTAATGCCGGGATAGGGTTAACTACTAAAACCGTGCTCTTCTATTCCCTTTGAGGTCTAAATTACTTTATTCCCTTTAGACCAATGACCACTCTAATAACCAGATCTTAGTGAGTTAATTATAATAAACTGATTTGGGGATATACGATGATTATTAAAAGTAACTGCACACAACCCCGAAAGTAACCAAGGTGGTCTAAGGTTGGCATCATATTAAGACACACCTCTCGATATGTAAATACAGCTACAGCGGTGAGATTTTTTTATTTAAGCCTTCCCGAGAGTCACGGGAACGTCATTTCCCGAAAACTTACCACGATATATTAATTTAGATTAACTTCGCTCAATATAAAACTAATAAATTCTGGGGATACGACACAAGTCGAGCTATTCCGCAGCACTTAAACTTGTGTACTCCTTGGATTCCTGCTGTACAAGTTCCTCGACTAACCGTCAGCTGTGTCACTGCCACCCTAATCAAAGCAAGTAATCGCAAAATAGCGAGCTAGATTCCTTTCTAACAAATATCATCGTCGTAAATACCTTTTAACGTGGAAGAGGATTAAAAGAGAATCAGGCTCAAAATGTATAAACGTTATTTATTAATTTTTCTTTAAATCGCCGTATTTTTGTATTGTGAATTAGAATTTGATATCGTTTTGAACGTACAAGGAACTGGTTTGATTAAATTAAAAAAATTTATGTTTATATTATTTTAGGTTGTTGAGTTAGAAGTTACCACTTACTTTTTCCGTAAATAATTGGAATTTCATACTTAGCTCAGTTTTAATTAACTGTAATGAAATATGGAATGCTTGCAAATTTCAAGAATTAATTTAATGACAATTTGTAAAAATCAGTGTTCACTCTTTCATTTACAACCCTACCTCAAAACGATTTTAAACCCAATGTACAAAATTACAGTTATCTATTTTCACGGGTTATCTGTTCTATAAATTCACAGATCAAAGTGCGGTCCTATTTAACTCTATTATTTGGCATTTCGACCGTTAGCTTCATTGTCGGTATGTTTGTTATTTAGTTACGGCCAAACGTGTGTATCAATCGTTATATTTTGTAATAAGATTCTTTGTAACTATAGTGCGGCCACGGGAAGTGACGTCACACTCACACAAGCACAGGGGACCAGACCCCAACCTCAACCAGCCGAAGAATACATTTGACACTTCAAACACTTTTTTTTTTAAGCGACGAAATTACACAGAAAAAAAATTTCAATGAATGATAAACACAAGCAAAAAAAAAAGAAAAAAAAAAGCCACCAAAAAAGCATTACTTGTATTATTTGTGCCTGTGAGTAGTTTTTGTTAAAGTGTACAATAGCTGTGTAATGACTACTGTAACTGGAAATGAAAATTGTTGTCATGTAGGCAGTTGAATTAGGTTTACAAAACTAATTGTTGATGTATGAAAAAGAGCGAGGACTACCTGCTAACAAAACCACTGTAAATATATTTATTTAAAACGGACATAACTGGAAGGATTCTCAAGGGCTCATTATAGTGAGGACGAGCGTGGCAACCCCGAGGGAACCTAACTGGATCTACACCTTTTCTCATGTAGTCTTGGGTTAGATACGTCTTCTTACATCTGTCATATCTGGTTTCTCTTGACCAATTATTCTTGTTCCTTTTCGACCCTAACGCTATTAGAGTTCTCATGGTCCTTTGTTTTATCTTCTTTTTTTATAAGACGATGATGACCGAGATGTTTTTCGTCTTTAAACAACACGTAAAAGAAGAAATGGTAAGTTCGATGTTCAATGGTTTATCTTTCAGCGCACAACCTATAATAGCGTGAACCGTCACAGCAAATGCAGTATATTGGGGGAATGTCTTAATCTGTAAACAGAGACGCAAAACACGAAATAAACCCTCTCCAAACCAAAAGGCACGCACTTTTATGTATTCATACCGGATTTGGAATCGGACCCTTTCAGCAAGAGGTGCTATTTCTAAGTGTAGAAAGTGTGTTTTGTAAAATAGGTATAGTATTACAATCGTCCAACAAATTGGAAACGACAGATTTGTGATAGCGGTCTCGATAGTGTCAAGTACGAAATGAGAATTTTTTTTTAGAATGTCACTCTGCAATCAATACAGAAGCAAACACATGACGGTTATTTTTTCATACATCCATTCACAAAACCAAAAATAAAATTAATCGCCATCTTTCCAAAAATGTCTATTCTACTGATACATAGGAAAGAAAAAACGAGGAGGCCTAGTTTTCTTGTAGCTCTTATATTTCTTACGAGAGATGAACTTAATACAGTCGAAAAGTTTTTTTCGATTTTGGTTACCCATTATACGACGTAGACTATAACTAAGTTTGGTAACCGCACAAAATGTCAACCTTCGCTTTCAACTGAACAAGTGATTTCTGACCTACCGTCCGTCCGTCATTGTTGTCTGTACGTAAGCACGATAGTGACCACAAAAATTAAGATAAGAACATGAAATTAGATGAAAATGTGCATATTTCAATTTTACATGTAAAGATACCAATCCCACATCTCTACTATGACAAATGGCGAAATTAAAGTCAAAAATATAATTTCGAACCAAGACCTTGGGAAAAAATATGATTCATACATATTTGTTTTCGCCATTCCGACTACTGATTAATAATTAGATATATTAATAAGACTTACCGTCACAATAGTCTATATTTGTATGTAATTATATCACTACGGCCGTTTCAGCTATTCAGCCATTTTCAAGTGTTATGCTGGGTTTTCCCGTTGTCTTTACAAATTACGAACACACGACACATAACAAACACACAAGTACTTTAAACATTTAAAACATGATGCAGTAGGCCCACTGTCACAACGCGGGACGGCCGTAGTGACATAACTACATACAAATATAGACTATTGTGACGGTAAGTCTTATTAATATATCTACCGTAATTAAAAATATGATATTTGTTATGCTGAGTCGCCGATACGAGCGTAGCGAGTGGAGGGCTCTTCACATACTTCGAGGCCTGCTAGGGCAGAAACATTGACACGAGTGAAGCAAGTGGAAAGCATTTTAATATATACAAATTTATGAGGTCAAATGTATAACAAATGAGAAAACCTGTGTAACAACTGATTTAAACAAACTTGCCCTATGGTAACGTTTCCTACAAGGCCCAAGAAACCAATTTTTGGTCATTGCATTTAGAAGATCTGCTTGTATTACATTGTATGGATGGGATTGGGTAAGTACCATGATGGCGCCCATCAACTTGTTTAGAAAGGCGGTGATGCTCGACAGGTTTTTGATCACTAATCAACACGGTGGGAGAATATATAACTCATCAAAGGATCTTTGTATTCCTTTGAACGAAATGACATTGGTGTCATCTTTATAGAATTATTTCGCAAAATATCCCCTCCTTGTAATATATGCTCATGTATAACTTATTGATATTTAAAAAAATATAATAATAAAAACAAAAATGGCGGCCACTTAACAAGTTTTGTGTTCATATTTCGTGTGTTATTCAAGTTATAGTACAATTATTATTTCAAGTGAAAAATATATGACCTAGACCGGGAATCGAAACCAGGATCTTTGTCTTTACGTCCCATTTGCTTCACTGATCTAAAAATCAATAAATTATTATAATACAACTAAATTAGATAAACTTTCAGATTTCAGTACTGCATTTAATGGTCCCAACCACTTCAATACTATGACAAATATTGAGTTATTGAAAATTTTCAACCCTGATCTCCTAAGAAAATGTGATATTCACATATAGTTAGAAAATCCGGCCGTAATCGACACGAGCGTAGCTCTTTCACATATGTACATCTTGGAGGTCCGCCAGAGCAGAGACACTAAAAGGATTGAAGCGAGAGGAGGCGTCTTCCATACGTAGAGCTTCGAGGCCCGTCAGGAGCGAAACGAGTGGAGACTTGTTAGGCCTTAGGCGACGTGACGTCAAGAAGGTAGTGAAGGCTCTATCATATATGTACATCTTGGAGGTCCGCCAGAGCAGAGACACTAAAAGGATTGAAACGAGAGGAGGCGTCTTCCATACGTAGAGCTTCGAGACCCGTCAGGAACGAAACGAGTGGAGACTTGTTAGGCCCTAGGCGACGTGACGTCAAGAAGGTAGTGAAGGCTCTATCATATATGTACATCTTGGAGGTCCGCCAGAGCAGAGACACTAAAAGGATTGAAACGAGAGGAGGCGTCTTCCATACGTAGAGCTTCGAGACCCGTCAGGAACGAAACGAGTGGAGACTTGTTAGGCCCTAGGTGACGTGACGTCAAGAAGGTAGTGAAGGGTCGATCACATATGTACATCTTGGAAGTACGCCAGAGCAGAGACACTAAAAGGATTGAAACTAGAGGAGGCGTCTTCTATACGTAGAGCTTCGAGGCCCGTCAGGAGCGAAACGAGTGGAGACTTGTTAGGCCCTAGGCGACGTGACGTCAAGAAGGTAGTGAAGGCTCGATCACATATGTACATCTTGGAAGTACGCCAGAGCAGAGACACTAAAAGGATTGAAACTAGAGGAGGCGTCTTCTATACGTAGAGCTTCGAGGCCCGTCAGGAACGAAACGAGTGGAGACTTGTTAGGCCCTAAGTGACGTGACGTCAAGAAGGTAGTGAAGGCTCGATCACATATGTACATCTTGGAAGTACGCCAGAGCAGAGACACTAAAAGGATTGAAACTAGAGGAGGCGTCTTCTATACGTAGAGCTTCGAGGCCCGTCAGGAGCGAAACGAGTGGAGACTTGTTAGGCCCTAGGCGACGTGACGTCAAGAAGGTAGTGAAGGCTCTATCATATATGTACATCTTGGAGGTCCGCCAGAGCAGAGACACTAAAAGGATTGAAACGAGAGGAGGCGTCTTCCATACGTAGAGCTTCGAGACCCGTCAGGAACGAAACGAGTGGAGACTTGTTAGGCCCTAGGTGACGTGACGTCAAGAAGGTAGTGAAGGGTCGATCACATATGTACATCTTGGAAGTACGCCAGAGCAGAGACACTAAAAGGATTGAAACTAGAGGAGGCGTCTTCTATACGTAGAGCTTCGAGGCCCGTCAGGAGCGAAACGAGTGGAGACTTGTTAGGCCCTAGGCGACGTGACGTCAAGAAGGTAGTGAAGGCTCGATCACATATGTACATCTTGGAAGTACGCCAGAGCAGAGACACTAAAAGGATTGAAACTAGAGGAGGCGTCTTCTATACGTAGAGCTTCGAGGCCCGTCAGGAACGAAACGAGTGGAGACTTGTTAGGCCCTAAGTGACGTGACGTCAAGAAGGTAGTGAAGGCTCGATCACATATGTACATCTTGGAAGTACGCCAGAGCAGAGACACTAAAAGGATTGAAACTAGAGGAGGCGTCTTCTATACGTAGAGCTTCGAGGCCCGTCAGGAGCGAAACGAGTGGAGACTTGTTAGGCCCTAGGCGACGTGACGTCAAGAAGGTAGTGAAGGCTCGATCACATATGTACATCTTGGAAGTACGCCAGAGCAGAGACACTAAAAGGATTGAAACTAGAGGAGGCGTCTTCTATACGTAGAGCTTCGAGGCCCGTCAGGAGCGAAACGAGTGGAGACTTGTTAGGCCCTAGGCGACGTGACGTCAAGAAGGTAGTGAAGGCTCGATCACATATGTACATCTTGGAAGTACGCCAGAGCAGAGACACTAAAAGGATTGAAACTAGAGGAGGCGTCTTCTATACGTAGAGCTTCGAGGCCCGTCAGGAACGAAACGAGTGGAGACTTGTTAGGCCCTAGGCGACGTAACGTCAAGAAGGTAGTGAAGGCTCGATCACATATGTACATCTTGGAAGTACGCCAGAGCAGAGACACTAAAAGGATTGAAACTAGAGGAGGCGTCTTCTATACGTAGAGCTTCGAGGCCCGTCAGGAGCGAAACGAGTGGAGACTTGTTAGGCCCTAGGCGACGTGACGTCAAGAAGGTAGTGAAGGCTCGATCACATATGTACATCTTGGAAGTACGCCAGAGCAGAGACACTAAAAGGATTGAAACTAGAGGAGGCGTCTTCTATACGTAGAGCTTCGAGGCCCGTCAGGAGCGAAACGAGTGGAGACTTGTTAGGCCCTAGGCGACGTGACGTCAAGAAGGTAGTGAAGGCTCGATCACATATGTACATCTTGGAAGTACGCCAGAGCAGAGACACTAAAAGGATTGAAACTAGAGGAGGCGTCTTCTATACGTAGAGCTTCGAGGCCCGTCAGGAGCGAAACGAGTGGAGACTTGTTAGGCCCTAGGCGACGTGACGTCAAGAAGGTAGTGAAGGCTCGATCACATATGTACATCTTGGAAGTACGCCAGAGCAGAGACACTAAAAGGATTGAAACTAGAGGAGGCGTCTTCTATACGTAGAGCTTCGAGGCCCGTCAGGAGCGAAACGAGTGGAGACTTGTTAGGCCCTAGGCGACGTGACGTCAAGAAGGTATTGAAGGCTCTATCACATATGTACATCTTGGAGGTCCGCCAGAGCAGAGACACTAAAAGGATTGAAACTAGAGGAGGCGTCTTCTATACGTAGAGCTTCGAGGCCCGTCAGGAGCGAAACGAGTGGAGACTTGTTAGGCCCTAGGCGACGTGACGTCAAGAAGGTAGTGAAGTTCAGAAATCCTGTGAAAAATCCGTTTTAAATAAACTTAACCTATAGCACAGACAAGAACTATTGTCTGTTAATATAATGAGTTAAGACCCCTTGATCTACTAATAAAATTTAAAATTTCCTAAAAGGCCCAAAAATCCAACTTCTTGATTATATTTAGCAGAATCTCCCTGTATGATAGAGCTGAGTTAGTACTATGATGTCAACTTTTAAAATATTTTTGAAAGTTAATTATTCACGCCATATATGTTGGTGTGATCTTACTAATTCCTACTATAAAATTATATATTTTATAGATCTTTTACTTCCATGAGCAATCTTATTAAAACTATTAAATTATTAAGCTATTTTGCTTATTTATCAGGCATCATCAGAATATCTAGAACACTTATCACATTACAATATGTTAAAATATTTTTTAAACTTTAAATAATTTAAAATCATGTTTTAAATGTGTTTTCTAAATGTGTGTGTTTTTAAATTATTTTAACATATTTTAATGTGATAAGTGTTCTACATGTTCTGATGATCCATGACAAATATACGAAACTGTTGTAAACTTTAAACGTTGGTATAAGCATGCTCAGGCAAGTAAAAGATCTATAAAATATATCAATATAAATAGAGCATAAAATAACATTCTATTTAAATCGGGTTTCTAATGATGACAATAACGATTTCAGTTTTTTCCTATTATTTCTGAAAAGTCATTTCTTTTACTTGTGATTTTACAAACTATTTTGAATCGCTAATCTTAATATTTCACACAAAATTCAACGAAATCGGTAGTGTCAATTTTGGGAAATTAGCTTTTAAAACTGCATGATGAACAATATTCTTGTTTTACCGATATCACGTGAACCGGCATTATTAGGGTAACGGTGACCAAAAACTTTTGGGTTGTCGGGTATTATATTTTAGTAAAATTTTATCAAAATTGTTGCGACCAGTTTCGAAAAAAAAATCGTTATCCATCAAAAAACAAAAATTGAGATATGTTGGAGTTAAAATAGGTTCACTTACCTAATACACAGATGACAGACAGACATATAATAATTCAAAAACCACTTTTTGAACTCAAGTAATCTCAAAAGTGAACAATTTAAGTTTTTTTGAGATTTTAAATCCATTTTACACTACCACATATCAGAAAGTAAAAAACACCACAGTTATACTCCAGAAATACCTGCCCAAATCTTTAAAATCTTAGCCTAATAAGATAATTATCCACACATACCTGCACTTCTCCACTAACACAACACTATTGCTGAAATAGGTCTAAATTTAATAAAAACCAGTTGATATCATGTAGAGTTGTAAAACCGGTTAATGACATGTAACTCAATCCAACTCCTGAACTAATAGAGGATTTGACACGTCCTGAACACATGACCGCGTACATAGATTATGTGTCATCATAACATTAGTGTGAAATGTGTACTCAACACGTATTGACGAGTCATTTAAACCCTATGACATGTGCGTCCTCTTTAATTGATACTATTAATTTTGACTTGGAACAATTCGTTGCGAAACAACGGTAATTGTTACTTTCTCACAGTTAGTAGTGTAGCGAAAATTATATGAAGGGTGCAAAAATTAAGAGCTTTTCGTAGATATAGTCATTATAAGGTTCATTGAAGACCAGTGTTGAAGTCCGCAACACTCCATTTGTTTTCCTTCCTGCTTAAAGGGGTAAACCTCTCGGTCATCATGGCCTTATAAGAAAAATAATACAAAATAATCAGCCCTAGCTTTAGAATACTCTAATACCGTCAAGGTCAGAAGAGAACAAAAGATAGTCAAAAAAGACTTGACACGAAAGCTGAAAAAGAGAGATCTAACCCAAGACTACAAGGTGTAGATCCAGCTAGGATCCTGGTGATCGTATCTGTACTCCGATACAAGAGAGCCTCTGAGCGTGTCTACACTCCAAACGACTGGATTGAGTTAGATCAATTTTGATACTTTGGCATATTTGGTCTTAAAAGCAGTCAAAGAACCCAAAACCCAAACATCCTCTAAACACCCAAACAAAATGTATTGGTCCAAAAACGTAGCAGTAATAAAAGCTAATTTCTCAAAATCGGCTCGTCCGATTTTATTCAAATGTTGGTAAAATATGAAACATTTGTGACTTAAATCAGTGTTCTAAACTGCCACTGAAATAAAATTAAGGTTCAAAAAAATTGACAGAAAACTAAATGAAGCTTGACTCCGTCATTAGAAATATCAGTTCAATCAAATACGACTTAGGGTTAGGACGAGTTATGGCAGAAGAAAAGCAACCTTATGCTCTTTTTAAATAGGCAATATAAATAGCTTTCTAAATACGTTTAAAACATTCACAAGAACTTGATGATGACGTACACCTTCCTGTACTGACCTACCTATCTCCCCAAAAAACACATTATTAATTACAGAAAATTACATTAAATTACAAAAAAATTTTGGGGACATGATGACAAATATTATTTTTGGTTCTATGGATGAGTGTTTGAAAAAATTGTAACATGTTACTCTTGCTTGAGGATGGAATTAATTAATTAAATACTGGAATGGAGTTGTGCTAACCTATTATAGACATACAATACGAAAACATGGTCGCCCATTCGCTAAAGATGTCTTAATTCACTTATTCTCCACCAAACCAATCACCCCTCCAGGTAACCAGCTATTAGTGAGTTAAACTAAATTTAATTTAAGGACGAGGACTTACGCTGTAATAATTATAAAACATAACTGTACACAACTGAGACGAGTGTACTTAGCCGTCGCCCAATTTAACGTAAATAATTTCCTGTGTAACTCATTATTTCGGGTTTCCCGAAAACCCATGAACGCCATTACCCAAAACTCAGCCCGACTAATAAATTTAGACAACTACAACTACTCTGTAGGTCACTCAAAGCTGATCGCCAACCTCCTAGATATCATGAAGCCGGTGAATTTCATTACAATCCGGGCTGCAATTACACAATACGAGGCCGAGTAACCGTTCGTCAGAACATGTCACAAAATGTATAAATCAGTAAAACACGAAGATCGATTTTTTGGGGGAGGAGGTAGATATATACTACTACTTCGGTAAGTTGACATCCTAAAATAAACATGAATATTTTTTAAATTATAAAAGAATAATATTAATTTATGTTGAATCAGAAAACTAAAAATCTTTATAGATATACAATAAATATTACTTTCAAAGGCTTAAATTAAAATTAAGCAATTTTGTAATAAACTTTTACAATGTTATTTATGTAAATCCAAAAGTTAAAAAATATGCATTCTACTCACTTAAGTTCTATTGTTTTGTGAAAAACCAGCTAACACTTACCTGAAATAAAAAGCATATATGTAATACACAAAACTAAATACACCTATGATTTATGAAAATGAAACTTGGTAATAAGTAGGCTATAATAAAATAATATTGTTTTGGATATTGTGCACTAAAAGTTCAAACATTATAATGTAATAGGTTGGACAAAGAACAAAAATTAATTTTATAATCCGTAAAAACCTTGTACTATACAACAAATCTTACATTATGCAACAAATAAAATAAAGAAATATTAATAAATTATAAAAGTATATATATATATATATATATATATATATATATTCTTGATTTAAGTACATTATTGAATACCGCTAAGAGTTTTCAATTAACACTTCATTTCGTTTCATTTTTTTTCACACGAGCTTTGGTAAATTCATTCTGGTCAACCTCTATACTTTACTTGAAATTCGTCGAAATCGGTGCAGCCAGTTTAAAAAAATATATGCATAATATTTTTATGGTATTTTATTAATAAGTTGCAATATTTTCTGTTGGTAGAGCGAACAAAACTTTAATGGTTTCACTTTAACCAACTCCAACTACCCACTTCCGGAGTGGAATAATGTCTGGGAAAGAGGAAGGTTTTAGTCGGTAGGCCATTCGGAGAGTCCGACTCATAAGTCCCCTTGGGACGAGTGCATAATAGCATTTTGCCAAACCTCTATAAAAAAAATAATAATAATAAATAAAAAAACTACCCACTTCCTGACGATGTTGGGTCAACGCCGTAATATTTAGCCCCGCGGATAAAAGAATCTAAATCTCTCGCACACCAAGGCTTCTAGCCACTAGATCAACCGGAAATTCGCATATATCTTACACATATAAATCTAATTTCCTCAAATATAATTTTTGCTTTAAAATATTTTTCTTTATATATTTTTAAAAGTACTAAATCCATTTTACCTTTACTTTCATTTTAAAGCGTCTATACATTGTGCCTGTAAGACTAATAACGAATAGAAACCATCATAGCAGAAAATCAAAAATAGGAATTAACCGGAATTAAATACTATCGAAAAAGGGGTCTCACATTGACCCCCTATTAAATTTGGTTCTAGTGTTTCCTAGAGCTGAAATTTTGTTACAGTATTAAACTGTTTTTTTAAATTTTCTACTAAAAACAAAAGCCAAGGGGTCTTCGCTCTCCTAGATCTAAAGGTAGAACTGAGACTGTTCCAGACAAATTTTAAGTACAGTTTTGAGACCTGGAAGGAGTTAAACAGGCACAGAAAATCGATTTAAGTTTTCATAAATAAGTGTTGAGATTTATATTGGGAATAATATGGCTTACTAGTGATTTCAAATCATTAGCTGTGGGAACACACCAATCAAACCCTTTGGAATTAAAAATACATAGTGGAAACGAATAGGTCACACTCTAAAGAGAAATGTGTCAGAATTACAAGAAGGTAATCCTTAAGGACAGCGACGGAGCTATACCCGGGATCCCTGAAAGCGTAGGGTGTATGGGAGTTGAGGTTGGCTGGAAGGAACGTACATGGGGTGAGGTGAACACGATGGCTTCAGAGTGCGAGGGAGTGGACTTGTGGCTCCCCCTACTTTCCTATACTGAAACTAGTTTTTGTATTTAAAACAAATTATACTTGTAGGTGGGGATAAATTCGTGAACATAAACCCACCTTATTTTATATATCCGCGAATTTTATTCATTTTGTATTTTCACCTAATAAACGTAAAAAAAAAAAAAAAAATTTAATTAAAAAAAACGCTCAAAAAACAAGAAACCTAATTTAGGTTGACATTTAAAATTTGTCTGTTACACCCAATATTAAGGAAGAAAGACAAACCTTTTTAATACCTTAATACGTACTACTTTTGTTTGGTATATCGACAGATTATACAGGCGGGGAGATTTAAATCACTGTGCGTTTAGAATGTATGTTACCATTATTTAATACACAGACTATACCACTGACCCAATACACTCACATTCCTGAGTTGTGGCAACACTTATTTATAACTAAGTTTTAATTAATGACTCAGTATTCCTGTTGGATTTGATAACAATAATCATTAATTCCGTCATATTTATGTTTCAAAAACTGATTAGACAAGCTAACATAAATCATTTAAAACAAATGCTTCAACTGTAATGATTTATTGTTAAAGGTATTTTTAAAAGGATTTCTTTATTTCCTTATTTAACGTAGAAGTAATAAGTTATTTTCAAATTATAAGTTATAGAAAGTATTGTTGTATTACTAAAATGTTATTTTTATGTTTCTCGAAAATTACGGCCGGCTAGTCAAAAAATTGGAAAAATAAAAATTACAGACACTTCTTCAAATTAAAGCCAAATACAGACGAAACATTTGCGGGAAGTCCCGCTTGCTTTGGAATATCTCAGCTTCTAGTTGGCGTAGGAAGGTGATAGCCATATCAGTGGAAAGTTCTTGATTGGAGCTATATACAGAGTGTGTCAAAACTCAAGTTGCATATACAGTGGGTCCCGAAAAAATACAAAACCTATTTTCCCCATCTTTTTTTTTTAATGTAAGGATATCGATGTCCCCCCCCCCTACCCACGTATTCTTCCTAAAATATCCCTTTATTTTGGTGAAAACAGAATTTTTTTATTTAGTTAGATACTAAGTTAGGAGGCTTAAAATTTCGAGCCTTCTTTCATTATTACTTGGCCATAACTCAAGGAAATTATTTATGTGACAAGTCTTTGGGAAGCTGTTTATATTTGCTATCTGATGGTGTAATTAAATATAATTTATTCTGCACAGTATCTAAGTAGAATAAAATAATTCTGTTTTCACCAAAATAAAGGGTCTTTTTAGGAGTGACTTAAAAAGGTGACTCATTATTCTCTGTACGAGGTGGTTCTAACTACGGAGACGTAGCCCATCTCAATGCAGAATAGAATGGAGAGGTGGGAGGAGGAAAGAGTCTTAACATGAAGCAAAGCAGAACCGAAATAGGAAGCATTCGTTTTCGTTTAATTCAAGAACGCGCAATCAAAAGTTCGAAGTTCTCTTTGAAACTCGGTGATGGTTTCAGAGAGAAATTACCTGCGTCGGTCGAGAATTATATAAAGGATTTATTATCTGGCCCACAAGAAGGAACTGTCCTGTGTACAGTACCCTCAGACTAGGAGTGTGACTGGTGTAATGGGCGTGTTTTCCCTAGCCTGACTTGACGGTACAACCCATTCCAAGAAAACTAGGTACACATATTACTGCTTAGCTACATTTAATTCTAAAGTTTAAGTACAAGTTAATTCTTAAAAGTTTAATTTTGTAAACGTTTTATTCTTATTTACACCGACAAATGAAACGAAAGTAGGGTAGGCGTTTACACAGAAGCATTTGAGATCTATATTTTTTTATTGGGGATGTACCGCTGAAATAAAACGCAACAAACGAAGTGTGGGGCCCCTCTTTTCATCTCCACACCTATCCTGAGGATACTGTAATTTCATGTTCCTATCTTATATTATGTGATCGCAATCGTACTTACTTCGAGAGATAACGACAACATCGAGAGACAGACGGCATGTCGAAAATCACTCTTTGGTTTCCAGAGAGCATGAAACATGTAGATCAGTCGGAAAAAGGAGGTTGAAATTTTTGGCTCCTAGAAAACTTAACTTAAACTGGGCTAGTAATAAAGCTTTAATAGTAATATTTATTATTTAATGTGTACACATTATATTTATAAAGGATTACTGAAAGTGAGCCCCCACACTTTTGTACTGAACAATCGTGTTGACACCCGACGCAAAATGGTACAGTCAATGTTTAAATAACATTTGTAATATTCCCCTTTAGTTATTTTAAAGTGTGGGAATTTTTTTCCCCATAAACTGCATCCTTTTAAAAACCCTACACATGAAAAAACACGCAAACAAATCAAGTAATGTGTAGACCGTGGATTTGTGCAAACTATTCGTTCTTCTGTAAACGCGAGCCAGTGAAGCGCGATACGTGTGACATGTCGCTCAATCTTGTTGAATGAAACAACACTCGAGCTCACTATCAATCAATTGAGCGTAGAATTCTTCGATATTTATAATGTATACCACAGTATTGACTGTTGTGACAATAGATATTGACTCCACGATACGATTACAAGAAACAGAACACCAAGCGCAGAATTTTTCATCGTGAAGTGGTTATTTTCCATTTGAGGAGGGTTTTATTGGGACTAATAACTAATGTTTTACGAATGACATGCCCAGAAAGATAATAATTTATGCTTCGTCAGTCTAAATAGGTTAAACAAGCTTCTTAAAACTGACTCTTTTTTCTTTTTTTTACCTAAATACATCTAAATATCAAAACATATCGATAGTATAACAAAGTATATTTTAATTCATCAAAATATAACAAATAATTTGAAATACATTAAAATTTATCGAACTACATCTAAATATATCGAAATGTATCGAAGTGTAACAAATAAATCGTACAATATAAAAAATAACGAAATATTTACCCAATATATAAAAGTAAGGAATGGAATATTATTTTTCCTGACTTAGTGAGTAAAATTTCATCTTTCTATGACGGCAGGAAATGAGATAAAGAAAAGCATGTAAAGAGCATCGAACCTAACTCACGATTAGCCATTATAATGAAAAGTTAGTTACTATAAGTAAAACGTTTCGATTTGTCGGCTTCCTTCATTTATTGCACAGATGTTACAAGATAAGTTCTCAAACTGAAAGATTTTTTTCCTTGTGGTTTAAAATTGAAAAACCTCTAGGCCATCAGCGCCTAAAACAAAGATAAAAAAAAAGCATAACATAAAGACCCCTAGCCCTCGAACACTCTAATAGCGGCAGGATCTGATGAGAACAACAGTTCCTCAAGAGAGACTTAACCCTAAAGATGAAAGAAAGGGATCTAACCCAAACTATACCAGAACCCAAACTAAGTTGAGGTAGCCTATAAATGGACAGGTTTCTACTGAGCAGTGCAGTTCGGGTGCGCAGTGGGTCTAGGCGTGGTCTAAGCAGCAGTAAGGTGGTGGGGGAAGCGATCGCCTCAGTCTGTGTTGGGTGTTGGTACTAACAACGATGTCTGCAAGACGGCTAGATCGTGGACACTGGACAGTAGTCGGCGCCGACTGTTTCCCCTACAATGCCTCTGTCCCCACGCGGCCTCGAACTACAAACTTGTACCTCCCTTCCACGCGCAGCTCACAGCTCAGATGAAACCTGTGCATTTATACCTGAAGGTCAAGGGTCTAATGAACTAACAGTCACTCACCGCCGTCAATCAATTAACCACTCTCCGGCGCTCGCTGAGTACAGTTATAAAATACTTGGCAATACTCATTACCAATTTAAATTAAGCTTATAATTGAAACAAGGGACTTTCTAAATAATTGTTACCCGATTAAAACGAAACAAAAACCGGTTTCAATTATAAGCTTATTTAAATCGGAAATGGGTATTGCAAAGTTTTTACAATTTTACTAAGCGAGCGGCGGAGCCTGGCTAATTGATTGACGGGCGGTGAGTGTCAGGCAGCCCCGTCATTAGACCCTTGACTCTCAAGTAGGGGTGGCTCAACTTAGCTTGGGTTCTGGTATAGATGAAGAAAGATTTAGATTCAGCTACGTAGCTTAAGATTGCCACATCCATACTTACTATAATAGCTCCTGAAGGATCAAATTTAAAAAAATTAATATCTTGTCGCACTGTGTCTATTTTACATCACGTTCTTTTCATAACTATCGTACAGATTTTTAGAAATTTGAAGAACATCTAGATCATAACAGAAAGAAGCTTTAGATTTTGTCACAGATTCTTTTATCATTGTACAGCACTTTTTAACCGAATCTTAACTGCTACATATTGCTATAATCTTCAAATTAGTAAACTTATCGAATATGTCCTTGTTTCCTTGAAAAATCCGGATGTAATATAATCTTCAACTATTGCAAACCTTCTGACAAAGAACAAGATATTTTAGAATAACACAACTATGACACTAAACGCACTGTAGCTACTGAAGTATTATGAATGTTTAACTCACAGTAACAGAAATGATCGATAGTAACACTAGTATAGGCCTACCAGACAGAAAGAAACCTGCGCAAGAACTGTCATCTCGAGAGTGGCTCGCACACGCATATAGGGGCGATGGCGAAGAGGGGATTGGAGCGGTAGTGGGGATAAATTGTTACATTTTTGCCAAAATTAAAGCAATTTTAAACCTATAATTTAATGTCTTTTACGTCTTTTACTTTGTAAAATATTTAAATTTACTAATTATAGTTGTCAGGAACATATTCAACACAGTCACAGTTTATTAGCGCTATAGTAGGTTTGAAAAAGTAAATATTAAGCCCTACGAAATTATCAGCGGCCGGGTATGTCTGGTCTAACGCGGGCTCTCCCTCTCTCACCACAATTCTACCTGCGCGAGACACAACCAGGGCGTGGTTCTTTTCTAATCGGTGCCCCTATAGTAAAGTTCAGTAAACGTCCATTTGGGGCCGGGTTTAACTTGACCACTCTGTAGTCTAAAGTTTGACATGTTACTCAATTTTCTTTTTATTAGATTATGAAAAGACTGACATTTTAAAAATTTACTTTGTAAAACTGACTGATTAAGGAACTTATCAAGGCTTTATTTTTGTTATAAATTGGTTTAGTTTTATTGGAAAACAAATCAGTGTAAATAAAATTGGAAGACTAAATTCGGTTATCAGACACTACATTAGGTTTGTGAATACAAGAGGCTATAAATAATAAAGCTTCATTAAGCTATAACGCTGACATATGACACAGATTATTAACAGTTCTATTTATGTTTATCAGTAACTGATAAACTAAACCATCGTTAAAGGACATAAACTGGAATGGAGCAAGCTTTTAAGTTAATATATTGATTTTTAATGAACAATTTATATTCAACAAAACGTCAACCTTTGAGAATTAAAGTTATCATGTACAGTATTACGTAATACTGTTTCAGTTAAAATATTCAGATAGCTAGATTAGTTTATTGAAGTTTTTCCCAGTTAAAGGAACGGAAATGTAATTATATTTTATAATTACTAAATAAGTAAAGTAATGGTACTAAACTTTTAATATCCCCATACACACTCCCCAATAAATAGTTATTTCACATTGGCTTTGACCTCAAGAGTATTTTGCAAACACAAATTACACTGATAATGATTTCACTATAATTTAACTGCCTTCTTTGTAATCAAACTCTTTTAAATAGTACATATCTCGCCTTTCCGGATCCCATTTTAGATAAAAGCAACATACTGACCTTCAGTTAGCCGATTAAATCTATTCTTTGACCTCTTAAAACTTCCTCCAAAACCCGATTTTCGGATTAGAGCAAAATCGGATTATGCCAAAAGCTATGTTTCGAAAAAGTACGATTTTAATACATTGATCAATATTTAGAAATGTGACAGGACACCTGGTACATTTATATACATATGTAAATAACTTTACACGTCTAAAGTTAAGAACCAAGGATCTTTCTCGGAAATGCCATATCAGTAGGTTTAGGTTAGGTTAGGTTACGATATCTCGAAAACTGTCAAACCTATTTCAGTTTTGATTCCACTACTGTTTTAAGAAACAAAATACAGTGCTAAACGACATGTAGCATGACTACCTTCTCATTACAACTTTGAAGTCGATTGATAAATCTTAAACCCACTAATATCTCGAAAACAGTAAAACCTTTTTCAGTTTTGATTCTACCACTGTTAAGAAACAAAATACAGTGCTAAACGACATATAACATGACCACCTTCTCATTACAACTTTCAAATCGAGACTCCTAAATTTTAAAACTTACCAATATCTCGAAAACGGTAAAACCATCTTCAGTTTTAATTCCACCACTGTTTTTAGGAAAAAAATACAGTGCTAAACGACATATAACATGACCACCTTCTCATTACAACTTTAAAATCGAGATTCCTAAATTTTAAAACTTAACAATATTATTATCTCGAAAACGGTAAAACCAACTTCAGTTTTAATTCCACCACTGTTTTTAGGGGGAAAAAATACAGTGCTAAACGACATATAACATGACCACCTTCTCATTACAACTTTCAAATCGAGATTCCTAAATTTTAAAACTTAACAATATCTCGAAAACGGTAAAACCATCTTCAGTTTAAATTCCATCACTGTTTTTAGGAAATATATATATATATATATATATATATATATATATATATATATTATATATATATAGTATTAAACGACATTTCGCATGACTATTTTGGCGTTAAGATTTTTTAATTTGACTCCTACATCGAAGACTTAAAAAGTTAGTGTTTTTACATTTATAACGATGGTAAAGGTTAGATATAAATATCTGATATAAAATTTGCAAGAAATAGGGGGTGGAGGGACTTTAAAACTACCCTGAATATGATGTTACAAAAACATCAATATATAAATGACAGACAGTAAAATCATAATAATAGATAATACATAGTACTGTACATTTCGGCTCCTGCCTTTATCAATAAAAAAAGTACTCTTATTTATTAACAAAGGCAGGAGCTGAAATATACAGTGTTCAGATAACGTCGAGCCAAACTTTAAGTGGTGGTTATAGGGACCAAAATAATAAAAAAAGTTCCTTTTAACATATGTCCGAAAGCTACCACTTCGTAGCTTGGCATACTGAACATACTGTATAAAGAAATTTTTTAAATATTGTTTAAATATTTATTGTCTGTCATTTATATGATTTCAGCAAAAAGTTAACATATAAATAACAAATAACAATAATAATAATAGATAATTAATATTAAAAACCTATAAAACTTTTTAATAACAGGATCCTAAATATACAAAAAAAAATTATTTATATCTTTTTTATCTATGACTTATTGTCTGTTATTTATATGATTTCAGCATACAATTAGCATATAAATAACAAATAATAAATAATGATACTAGAAAAATAAAATTGAAGTATATTAATATTTTTATCTATTTTTTATTTACTGTTTTCTCATTTAAATATTTAGTTTTTGGTGAAATTATATATACTGCTGTAGCCGTTTGTTAAATGCATTTTTCAAAAAAAATTGCAAAACACAAATCAGAATCTTGGTCTCTACAAATCCGATTTGGATGGGACAAAATTGCTTGAGTTCAAAATTGAAAATTCGAGGAAGCAGGGTAGCACAGACAATAAATATTTTTGATACTGTATATGACAGTATAAAATAAGAAAAGAAAAGATAAGCTTGCGTCATAAACTCGCCCTTTGTCTAAATTGTAGTCTATTTGTTTGAAATCAAGTTTAAAAACTGCGATTTAGGTTCATTTAAAAACCGTAATTTTCGTTTACGTACAATTTTCACACTAATTTAGGTAATTAATCGTTACATTTGACACAAAAATTTACGAAATCGGTGGAGCCGGCTATGAGGAATAAGGTGTTTTTATGAGTTTGGCTTTTTAGTTTTTTACTGATAACTCTTTAACCCGATTTTTGATGGTAGATGATGACCAATAAGATGTGTAGAAGTTACATTTTCAGCATAATTTGATAAAATTATCATTTAATCCGATTTTAAGAAAATCGCAATTTTGAATCTTAGTATTATTGCAGCTACCTACAATTTTGAATTATACAAAAAAAACCTTACATAACAAATTTTATCAAAATCGGTCCACTAGTTTGGACTGTAAAAGCACTGCATGGACGACATGGATTATTCCAAAAACACTTTTTTTAAAAAGAGATATTTTGATGAAAACTTCAACATCGATTTTTTGTGATCACATTACTTTCTCTACACTACGTAGGGTCTAAATGTGCGAAAGTAAGTCCACGCCTATCGTCAATAAGACTTTATGCTACTTCTAAAAGAATCAAAGTTCACGTTACAAACCTTAGCCTCCACTCCCGCGAGGCTATAAATTGAATAGTACAGTACATAAAGACTTGACTTGTTCCAAACACAAAAGGCTTATCTCAAGCTTGCATTCAGTAAATAACACTGATATACACGTAATCACTGATACTTGGGCAATGAATCATGTAAAGCACATACCTAACAAACTGCTGAATATGTTCAATTCACTCCAACAAACTTTGTCACACTGTGATAGGTTCTCCCCCTCCCGCCTCTACCATCTTTGCGATAACTCTTTTATCACAGAGAGGAAAACCGCTGTATACATATAGTCCAACTGAATTAATTGAGCTGTTTTACAGATTGTATAAAATCTAGAGGAGAAAATTTATATCTGAAAGCAACTCTAAATTGTCGTGGTTTGGAAAGTTGTCTAACATTTTTTCTAATTCCACAACTTTATCCAAAAATTTATAAAACCGACCTTACATTTCAATTTTAATGAAATCTAAACTAAATTAATATTTGTTAAATAATGACCGTTGGTAATTACCTACTACCGAGTGTCCACGTTTTTCCCCATAACAAACGACTGTCTAGAAATGACACGGATTTTATTTGTATTCCCTGGTTTGTTGTCCTTATACTTCTCATATTATATGTAGTCTAGAGAAACTTATATGATAGATCAAATAAAGGTTAAAGCGTGTGCTAAAACCAGACGACTTAGGGTCCCTAGGCATATAATAGGAACAAGTCTTTTAAGCGGCCTAGCGTCAACGCGTTAAAGTCTTCGTCAAATAAACATACATATTCGTAATAAGAATAGCTTCTAGTTTTATTTGATACCCGACACATAATATTCCCAAAATAGTATAATTCATCACTAGGACAAAAATTGAAAATTTTCGATACAAGCTCAAGTTTAACGGACGAAGCCCGAAAATGAGCGAGGATCGAAAAGTTTCTTTAGTCCTAGTGATGAACTATATTTTTCGTTATACTGCAAATAATATGAGAAAACAATTTTACTAAAACTAAAATGTTATAACCTTCAAATCGATGGTAACAGCTGTTTTAACGGTTATTTACCATCAAGAGTATCGGTTGTTTTTATAGATGCTTTACACTCGTTAATTAATTCGTATAAACGAAGTAACAGCTGATGAACTCGACCTCAGCTGATGTTTTTAAGTCCTAGGACTAAAAAGAACAACTTTACCATATCAATGCATGTATTGAAAACATGTTTTTGAAGCAATATGACGAAAACAATTTTTTCAACTCGATAGTTTTTGCTCCTTATCTACCCCAAGGTAATTTTTTTATCGCTATATCTTTCCTGTAGTATGTAAGAAAATACAAATAATATAAATGAAAAGTTTGAAGGATATACGATTTATCATCTTGTCTGTGTAGACTGGTTATGACTTGCAGACATACAGACAGACACGCACGTGAAATTATAAAGAGTCTTGGTTTTACTTTCGGACCCTAAAAATGATATCATGGTTCTTGGAAATATATCAGTTTTTATGTCCCTTGAGTCTAAAAAAAAAGTTGTTTTTTGAAAGATACCTGTGTGTCTGAAGGAAGGTAAGTTTCCATTTAAACAATTTTATCCCAACACTGTCCCGGCACAAATCCCAAATATTTGCTGTAACATCATTATGAGGATTTGTAACGAGTGTGGGGGGGAATCTGATCAGAACAGTTTTGTGCCGGGACTTGTGTTACGTGGTAAATGGAAATGATCCACCACATTGCGTATGTCTACTGTAGTGTCTAGTAGACATTAGTGTGTTTTTATTTGGAGTCTGAATTTCTCTTGAAGATGTCTCTTATAAAAAGAGGTGGAACGAAATTTAATAAAAATTCAAATTCCCTGACTGTCATTCTTATAAAGTTGTCAAAGCTACTCTGGAACGTATCCGCCTTCTTTATTTTTTTGCACGGAAACTTTTTCTCCACCATCGAGGACGTTTTCGCCTTTTTATCAGTTGGTGGTAGCCGCCAGCCATAACTACAAAAACGTCACAGTATATCATCCATACAGTATGTGTACTGTCACCGTCCATCTTCTGTTTCGACAAATCAGAATGTTGTCACACATTGCAGATATATTTTTATGAAACCGGTAGAATTTCGCGACCTGTGAAGTGTAATGTGACCAGGACTTGTTTAAACGGAAACGTACCTTGTGAGGTGCACAATTTCAAAGAGGGGATTCCAACGTTCCATTGTACATTATTTTGAGTTAAACGACCGATAAAATAACAATTTAGTTACGCAGATTTAGTTGTCTTCCTTGCGGAAGGTGAGGAGGAAACATTCTAAATACGACTTTGGCTTTGGCTTAAAATCCACATGTGCATATGTGTGAATTGGTTGAATGAGTTTTAGTCCAATTACAGCCAGTGCCTAGACTCGTGTTGCGAGTTTTCCTGCCTCACATCTAGTTGGTCAATCTGGGTGTTAATAATGCACAGTCTAGGGTAGTGAGTACAAAATGGCGGCTCGCGTTTTCCCTGTAATCAATGTCATCTAAGCCCTATACTATATATAAAAAAAATCTAATGTGTGTGTGTGTGTGTGTGTGTGTGTGTGTGTGTGTGTGTGTCAGTTACTCAATCACGTAAAAACTACTGGACCCATTAAGCTGACATTATACATGGACATTCTTAGGGTCCCTGGTTAACACATAAGCCTATTTTTATTTATAAATTCCATCAGGGCACCCCCTACTGGCCTTGAAAACTCCCTTAACACTCAATTATCTATATTCCATTATATATTTGGCTTAATCAGCAGATAGTAAATGTGTTTTTAATCATCTGTAAAAGTCACTTTTAAAAATATTTTAAAATTCCTAAAAGGAAAATTGTTTACCTATCCTAAACAATTTAATTTGGTAAAATATCCGAACCAACAACATAGAGTTAACTTATTTCATCACTGTTGTGTATTTCGGAATGCAGTAAGCACAATACAAATATACGTCAACCCCGTACGAAGGACGGGTACTCTGTTAGTTCATTATAAAGGAAAGCTGTTTATTATAATAATTATTAAAGCTGTTTATAAAGAGATAGACATTATAATTGTGTATATCATTTTTGAGTTCTGTGGAAAAATAACTACAAAGTTTCTGCGTTGTTGAGTTTTATTTACATCCAGTATAACAATTTAAAAATATCAACATATTATTGGAACATCCTGTATGAAATTCCACAATATAGGGTATCTTAAAAAGAATTATTATTGGCAACATCTGTTTTAATATTCTCTAAAGGGACATAAATACTAATTAAAAGGGAAATTGCCTCAGGTCCTCAGAGCCTTAGTATAGTGAGTACAGGAGAGGCAATCTCGAGGTACCCCAGCTGAATATACACTTTTTTTCATATTGTCTTGGGTTAGAAGATTCCTTCTTTCATATTTCCTATCAGTTCACTTTCGATCAACTCTAGAATATTCGAGAAGTAGGAGTCTTTATTAAATGTTTCTTCTATTATTTACAAAACGATGATGACTTAGAGGTATTTAGCATTTACAAAACAACTAAAAGAAAATGCGTCCGAAAGGTTTTTGTTAGTAATGCGTCACTACGGTCTCATAAATACTTCAAAGTATTCAACATTTTTTGAATAATTAGAGAAATAGTCAATGTCATTGCAATGCGACATCACGGGTTGATAAAGGCAGCGGCAAGATTAAGTCTGTTTGAAGTGGGAATAAATAGTACGCAATTAAGGAATCTCTGCGTAGATTACGAAATAAGCAATGCCAATCAATTTCCTCTCATCTCAATCAGAAACTACTTTAGTACATTTCAGATTATCCAGTACTGAAAATAAAAAAGGAATATATTGATTTGTGTATTTTTTTTATACGTTAATATAGAAAATGGTGTACCGTGTGTCCAAAACGTCCCACACCCCAAACTTAATATTATTTTTATAAATAACCAATTATACTTTGGCAAATCTTTCTAGCTTAGGATATAGTAGTATTTTACGTAGTTTAGAGTTTCATCCCCCGCCTCGAAGTAGGGGTTGCAGGTGATAACTTTAAAACTTTCATTAGTAACCCCCATCTTGCTACCCCTGATTTTAAAGGTCTTTAAAAGAAAAAACCAATGGTGTTCTTTAAAATGTTTTTCGATGACCCTATAACAAATGGCGGACAAAAATGTTCGGAGAGATTTTAGTTGAACAAACTACCAATGGTTGTTGTTAGAAAATTATGGGATATTGTACTATGGTATTAGTTTATATTAAATTAGATCTTTAAAATCGAGAACTCTTATACATTTTTTTAATGCATGGAACAGATAGATGGTAAGCGAAAAATCTTCCATTTCAATCAACTATTAGTTTTACTAAAAGAAAAAGAGAATTATTATACTCTTAAAGTTTTTACCAACTCTGTATAACAATAGTGGCCTGTACCAGTAATTCGTATTTGAAAAATTTAATTGTTTTATTCTCTATTTACTGAGGTACTCATTAGAGTTAAAAAGGTCAAAACTACTATATCTTAAGCTAGAAAGATGTGCCAAAGTTTAATTGGTTATTTAAAAAAATTAAAATATTAAAAGGGGTGTGGGACTTTTAGGACACAGTGTAGGCTAAATGTTTTCCCTTTTGGGACAAAAAATCTCTGTCATCATCGTCTTATAAAAAAAAAGAAAGAAAGATAAAATAAACACCTTTAGCAGTCAAATACTCTAATAACCTCAAGGTTGGAAAAGATCAAGAGTTAGTCAAGAGAGCGACAACTTGATAGGAAAGATAAAAGGGAGATCTAATCCAAGACTACTTGAAATAAGGTGTATATCCAGTTAATTCCCTCAGGATTGCCAAGTCCATACTACTAAAGTGAGCCCCTGAGAGCTATTAATAAAATAAGCAACGCTAATCAATTTTCTCTCTTTAGTACTTTTAGAATTATTTATTACTTTAGGGAAGCAAGCAATATATGCTATATATTTTTTTCATACGTGTATTACAAAATATTATATAGACTATGAATACAAATTAAAAGTTTTAAAATCGTATTTTAAATAATGGTCAATGTGCTAAAACCACAACTAAAATAAAACTTATGTTTACAAATAATCAGGAAAAAACTAAACGGGCGCAGTCAGGGTTCATTAACTTTTATTAAATTACTCAACAATCGATATTTTACTTTCAGTTTGAAAAATAACCCAAATTTTCACACTTAATTCAGTTGTTCATTAAAATCTTGATCAAAATCGTTTAGACCCGTTTTGAGAATATTCAAACTTTGACTATGTTCATTTAACCGAAAATAATTATCGAACCGATTTTTTTTTAAGAGCCACCAATACGTTTTGTTTGGGTCTCGAACAAAATAATAATTTTGAGTTTCAACCTTATAGCAATAACCTTAAATTTTAATAAAATTATAACAAAATACAGGTAAAATATGCCCAGACACTACATATCTTGTACTAGCAGAGTACCCGTCCATCGTACGGGGTTGACGTATATTTGTATTGAGTGTTAAGGCCAGTGGGGCGGTGTCCTGATGGAATTTCTAAATAAAAAATAGGCCTATGTATTAACCAAGGACCCTAAGAATGTCGATGTACAATTTCAGCTCATTGGGTCCAGTAGTTTTTACATGATTGAGTAACACACACACACAGACACACACAGACAGACGACACCATTAGATTTTTATATAATAGTATAGATTATAAAGATACAACTCGACCCATCCTGACATGTGAAAATAAATTTCCGCTTTCAAATGTGATACAGAATTGAAATTTTAACATGTTACATCCATGGTTTATAAAATTAAATTATACTCCAAAATAAAAACTAACTTTGAATTTACAAAAAATTGAAATCGTGAAGCTAATGTGGCCGAAAATTTGTTTCGACCTAAATTACATTGAAAATTTAAAACTAACTGAATTTACAAGAACTAATTCAAACTAAAGTTAAACTAGCGATGTGTCCTTTCATTCACAATGGGCAGGCAAGTGTGAATTTACCTTGCCACAAAAACGATTTTCAACCGACAAAAAAAATTCGAAACCACTGGTAATTTACAAAACTAACCTAAACTAACGTTAAATTAACAATATGTTTTGTTTATTACGAAACTTCAAATTGGACATGAAAACATTAAGTTTGAAACCAAATGTGTGATTTAAAAAAAAGAAGAAAAAAAGCTTTAAAATACAAAAAAGAACGTCGGTTTTATAAAACTTAACCTAAACTAATAATAATTTGTGTATTTTCATTGTAAAAATTCTATGTGAGCAGACAAGTGTGAAGTTAGCCTGCACAAATCAGTTCCTAAGGAAAACAGCCTTAAAATTCCAACCTAACGTCGATTTATTAAAAATTAACCTAAACTAACAATACACAGATATTTATAAGGAAATTATTTGTTGTGGACGCGAAATTCAGGGGGTGTACAAAAAGAGACCAACAGAAATTGTCATTGCCAATTCCTTGACAACAGTCCGTTTTGTAAGCCAACAGAAACGAACATCAATCATATTTTTTACTTTCTCTTATATACGTAGTATAAAGAAAGTTATGTGATGGGTCAAAAAATCGATGTCGAGTGTTTTTGGGAATATACTTGTATCTTTTTTGAGGTCCCCTGACTCCAAAAAAGTGTTTTTGAAATGAAGTCTGTCACATGTGCAGTGCTCTACAGTCCAAACGGGTGTACCGATTTTATCAAATTTACTATGTAATCATATTTTTTGTTATATCTAGGAAAAGTTATCATTTTGTTTATAACTCAATGTTTGACCGTACCTGCCATAAGAAAAAACACAAAATTACCATTTTCTAAATACGTGCCGAACGATTTTGATCAAATTTTTCTCATATGTATTCCAAACAAAACGTATTGGTCACCATCTTTCCAAAAATTCCGATCCTTGAGTTATTGGTAAAAACCCAAATATTCGGCCGCTTTGTTATAAAATGCTCCTCAAAATTGGCTTTACAGATTTCGTTCAAATTTTAGTAAAATGTAAAGATCAGTAACCCAAACCTGTGTTTAAAATCATAATTCAAAAAATATTACGATTCAGGAGTAATTTGGCAAAAACTAAAATGAATTTTGATGGTATTCATCAAAAGCACGATTTTATTCAAATACGTATTTACACTCAGGATGTGTTTATACCATAATCGAAGCAACATCATAAACCCCTTTTTGATATTTTTTTTATAAAAACCAAAGACTGCCTCCATGATTCATTTTCACCTTCTGGCTGACACACCGAACTGAGTTTTTGTTGACGATTATTTGTAATAAGTTTTTATTTGGATTTAGGGTTCGGCAAATGAGAAAGTTTGTGTAATATGTTTACATCATTTATTTCTCACGTTGTCATGAACACTGTCAAATACAATATCACCAATCATCCCCAGTGTCATTGATATAACCAGTCAATCCAAGATCAACAAAATGCCAAACAAATGATGCTATTTCAACATCTTGTTAGTATGATTCAGATAGATTACTATTAACACTCCATACTACTAAAACAGTAAAACAGCGTCTAGAAAAGAGTTTCAAAGTTCTTCTAACAACCTTACTTTTACCTTAAGACACATATATGAATTGGCAATTTTTTTTTAAAACCTAATGTATAATTTGTATATCCTATAACATTACGTCTGAAATATTACAACGAATTACGGTTACTTGGGGGTCGATCTAATTAATTAATAACGGGTTTAGAGTTATGATAATCTACGATACCCATTCTGCAGGAAAACGTGCTCGCCCATTCGCTAAAGAATTCTTAATTCATTTATTTCACAGCTAACCAAGTACCATTCTAGATAGCCATCCTATTAATCAGTTAATTATGATCAACTAAGGTGAATAAACTTACACTTAATTATAATAATCGAGGCTTTACACTTATTGCTGCCTCGCCGTTTCAATTTATATATTTGCGCGGTACAACACATCGTTTGGCCTTCCCGCAAACGCAAGAACGCCATTACCGAAACCATAACATAATAACTTAGAAAAACCTGGAAACTCGCTATCAGACTAGTCGAACAGCACAGGTCTGTGTCACCACACTACAAACTGTCCGCTCAAGTCTATCTCTACACAGTCTTTATCTTTCATCTCCAGCTACAGCTCTTACCACGAAAAACATTTACTAACTTCAATCAACTTTCAATATCATTCAATAATAGTAACAATTTAAAATGTATATTACCTAAAAAATGATAGTTTTAAAGTTTATGAATAAATTTATGTACCACCTAGTACTACGTCAGTGAAATTTCGTTTAGATAATAGAAATATTGAAGGCGGCTTCTCAAATGAGTTTCGTCCTGGGTTTCTTCCCACGTAACAAAAAAGATAACATTGCTTTAATTTAAATGGACAATAAATCTGCGACCGTCTATTTATATAAAAATCGTAGACTGCATTAGGTTATCAGAAACTACATTAGGTTCATTTATGAACACAAAAGGTTATAAATATTAGAGTTATATTAAGCTCTTAAGCTGACATATGTCATAGATTATTGACAGTCCTAATTATGTTATCTATGACTGATAACTAAGTCGTCATGAGATGTCATAAACTGAGGCAGAACATGCTTTAAATAAATAAATTAAATTAAAATGATTATTTTGTATACAAAACAACCTCTCGAAAAACCACTCAGTCATCATCACTCTATTAAAAATGTCCACATCTACAGATCCTTTAGTTATAGGTGGAGATTTTAATGTAAAAGACTTTTATATTAAATATTTGTGATATAATGTGAGTGTTGCATACATTCAAGAAGGAAAAGTGTAATACTGGAGTAAAACAGATCATTCTTTAAAAGCGAAAAACCTTTTTCCATCATCGCCTTATAAAAGAAGAAGGAAAAGAACGTAAAAGAGAATCTAGAATAATCTAATAGTTTCGGGGTATGAAATGACCAAGAGTTGCTCAAGAGGTATCTGATAAAAATATATAAGAGAGGGATTTAATCCAAGATTACATAAAAAAGGTGCAGATCTAGCTAGGTTTCTCGGGACTGCCACACCCATACTCACAATAATGAGCCCCTGAGGGTTAAGACAGATGTTTCTGTCTCCTGTGTACAGTCTGGTGCTGGATTGGAGATTGTTCTCAGCACTATCCTCTACTCTCGCATGTGAACAATAAGGAATGTATTTGAATCAAATATTTATTATTAATTCTTCATTGATTAACTTTAAATTTATTTGTATTAAAAATTTATTTATTTATTTTATTTTTATATCATCATACTTTTTTATTTCATTTGTTCTTTAAACATTTGTTGTTTACCCAGCACCTTGAGAAAAGTTGAAAAGCTGTAGTAGTGAACTCTGGTTGAGAATGTTAGAACAACGGCGACGGGAACTCAATGTGCTAATCACATTATCCAACTGAAAAGTCAACTAGTCCGTTCACGGGTTGTTAAGCTACGGAGTTTGTTTTTTTTCTGTAAGGGTTTGTAAAAAATTTGGATCCTTTTAAACGAATGAATAATCAAATAACGCAAGTTGTGGAATTTTCTTAGGATTAATAGATTTGACATTGGAACGGTCAATTTTGACTAACCTCTAAAAATTGAAGTTTTAGAGAGTATCCTAATAATTTTAAATGGTTACTCCTATCGTGTGAAATATCGTTATAAAGGGGATAATAACAAGTAGAGGGTAAACTGAAATTTAAAGTTTAGCTATTATTACCCTAACTTTAGGCTTAGCAGGAAATTGATTACAATAAAGGGTGCTAATTGCCGAACACTCAATAACAATATATTATTTTCCAGCAACCCTTTTCTGGTTCGTGACCCACCATGGTATAACGGTTATTTTGAGTGTCGGGGCTCATATGGTATTTCAAGAAAATATATCATTTTGCCCCTCTTTGGAAACATTATTAAACATATGAAACAGAACTGCTTATTCGACTAGAAAGTAAAAATCTAGTAGCACCAATTCTACATTATAAGCTCTCTTTAGTTAGTGCCAACTGAACCCATCAGATTATCAACGGCGTTTTCTATATTAAATAAGTTTTTCAATGAGTTTTAACTAAATTTAAGTCCCCAAATCCTTTTTTTATTTCAATAGCCACAACAAGGTCTTCCCTCAGGGACTTTGTACGGGTGTTGCATTCCCGAGGTACTCTAACTGGATCTACACATCTCTTGATCTAGTCATCTAAGATACCTCTCTTTCATACCAGGTCTCTCTAACCCAACTCTTGTGTTTTTCCCTCCTAACGCAGTGAGAGTATTCGAGGGTTAGGAGTCTATTTATGTTTTTTTTTTTTTTAAGATAATGAAGACTACAATGACTTTTCGCCTTTAAACCACAAAGAACAGAATTTTGCAAGACTAAGATTACATTGTTAATAATTCTTCTCAAACTCAAATTCCTCATTTGTTCTACATTTGTAATCGACGCTTTTCACGTTAAGGTTTTAAAAAATCTGGTACATAGTATTGTTTAAAATGTCTATAATTTTAGATAGAAACAAAAGGACCTCTGATTTTCTCTATTGTTATTACTTAAAGTAATGTATTACTCGATATGGGTTGACGTTTAAAATGTTTGCGTTATCCTCAAAACTTCCATTTTGAGAAGTCGGTCACCATTGATCAATATGTCAAAAGTTGCCTCTACCTCATAAACATTCCACAAGTTTTGTTTTTCTCTATTCATTCATTAAAAAGTTACAAAGTTGTTTATAAACGTTTCCCCAACCCTTTAATGAAGACTAATATTTGATACTCATTTGTATCAATAATGAATACTCATTTATAATATTTAATTCCCAAATTTTGTTGATTAAAAATTCTTACTATCTTTTATAAGAGGCGTAACTTTGAAATCTACAAGTACAATAATTTTAAAGTTTTTTCATAACTAATTATCCACAATTTCAGCAACCACAAACAGATAATATTTTAATGTCTAAAAACTACTTACTATTGATTTCATCTTTTCTTCTACATTAACTAGATGTCCTAAATAACTGAGAGATGTACGCAGTTTCGTATAAATTAATAAGACAAGACCATGACCTCCGCATTAATGACCCCGTAACCGTGACAAAAGACGGCTGGAACTGTGACCAATCAGTGCAAGACAAACAAGACGCTTCATTCATTGTGTTTAACTTTGATTATTTCTGTCCTTGTTATTTTCGTAAGCATAAAACTGTTTCGGAAGATTATAAAACGATATATTAAACAATCATGTAGTTAAATAATACTGTAAAAATAGGTTATTAAAAATTAAAAGTCAACAAACAAATTACGAAAAGTTGCTTTAAAGGGCGAGGAATAGAAAATCGATTTTCTCTTAAGTATGAATTTTACGAAAAAATGTTTCAAACAACTTTTAAAGATAATAAATTTTTTTTATTTTCGACTTTTTACATTTGTTTCGAAGGGATTAAAATCAACTGAGTTACATTTCTATAAATACACAAAATGGTATGGTCTAAATTCTAAACACGATTTTATATTTATAATCAGATAAATATTTACAAAATTGCATTTTTGTTTTAATTTATCAAAGGTAAAATAACAAGAAACATATTTTTGTATAGAATAATAATACAAAATTATTTGGACCCAATAATTTTATTTTTCATGTTTTGAAATTTTACAATTTTGGATGTGGTTTTTTTCTTCTTAAGACAAGTATTAACAATTATTTAATTAGGTAAAAAAAGTGTATAAAAAACCATTGCTTGGTCGATTTCAATCACATTTAAATATGTAAAACCCAAAATGAAGAGCGTTTTTAGGTCTTAAATGTTGTTTGTAATGTTTTTTCGTCAATTTCATACTTTAAATTAATTCTTTCACCAATGCTTTAAAAAGTGACTCTTCGGATATTTCGAAACTCATCGATTTGTTTAAAAAGTAATATTTAAAAACAACTAACAACAGATCTGTTAATTTGAAACGTCAATTTTCTATTTAAAAAATGTATTAACATTTAGATTTATTTTTACTGTACTGAAAAAATAACACATTTAAAATATTATATCCGAAATCTAAGAAGTATGTTTCCAAATACAAGTTAGAGATACATGAATAAACCATATGATTGTAACACGGAGAACCCCTCGATTTGTTTTACCAATAAATATTCTATGAGGAATCTCCTAAAAATATTATTTCTCATTTTGCATGTTCTAAACTGAGGGGAGCATGAACAAGAGTCTCAAAATTTTCATCAAATGGATCAAATAATGCCTTTTTTTTTAAACCTTTTTTTTTTTCAACATTACACAATGGTGCCCCATAATATTGCACCTTCCAAATCAATATTGCGAAATTGTGAGATCCTACCTTACAGACAGAATATTCCGTGTTTTAATATGGAGGCGAATTTTGGGAATTGAAACCTATCGCTACTGGTGTGCCACAAGGGAGTGTACTGGGACCATTGCTGTATTTATTATATAGAGGCAATGTGCCACAAGATGAACAAACCACAAGCCCTACATTTGAGGACGACATTACTATATTAGCTGTTGTTGATAGTGTTAAAGAAGCAACAGAAAAACTGCAGAAAGTCATCCTGAAAGTTACTGTGTAGACCAAATGGTAGCGTATAACACTAAATGCGTCAAGTCAACCCATATAAATTTTATTTATAAAAAAAGAGAAGGAAGTGCCACTGCTAATAAATAATAAACTTTATACAAAAATGAACTTAAATATTTGGGAATGAATATGGATTCAAAACTGAATTGGAAGTCGCACACATCACAAAAAAAGGAGCTTGAGATTAAGTTCAAGAATATGTATTGGCCATTTAGATAGAAAGCAGGATTAAATATAAGAAATAAATTACTTTTATACAATCAAATACTTAAGCCATGTGTGGCTACAGATAGACTACAGATTTGGGGATGTGCGAAGAGAAGTAATATAATGAAAATTCAAATCTTTCAAAACAAAATACTTCGGATGATAGTGAATATGCCTTGGTACAAACGTAAATTAAAATATTCACAGAGACTTTAAAGTGAACGATTGTTGATGAAATTAAAGCAGTAGCAGCGAAGCATGAAAAACTCCAAACATATACTAATCCTAGTGTTTAGTAGATGCTAGTACATAGAAATTCAGAACGAAGACTGTGTAAGACTTGGTTCAGTGATTGGATGGTAGCAATCTAGTTGAGAGGCTGTACCTGAATATACAGAACCATTCAGTGGAACAAACATCTGACATACAGTGAAATATTTTTAAGTTATAACTACCAATAGGTTTGTACTTAGTTGTAATCTTCAATTACAATTTTTTAAACAATAATAATATAGCAATGTAGGACTTTACGTTTTGTTAATCTATACTATGATAATTATGATATAAAACAAACAAATACAGAATCAGCTTTTAAACAATTTACTACATGATTACTTTATCCGATTTTAAATAATTAGATCTATCTCTTACTGTTTATGAATGAGAGCCAGGCAAAATTGTTTAGGGGTTTTTTATGTTACAGAGTACTTTAGCTAATTTTGGAAATGTAGAAAAGTCCGAGTGACACTCTAAATCGTATCAATATTGGTAGTGGACAAATTAGTAGGCCTAACAATTATTCTAGACAATTATAAACATAAATTAAATTCTGAATAATTCCTGCTTTCTGATACACTATATTATATGAATCGACACTTTTAATGATGTTTATCTACTATTTACCTAAATTAACGATCACAGAAATGGAATTTAATGTTTCCAAATTTGGAATTTGGGGCATTATGGATAAACTTTCTAATATGTGCTCTATAATATACAATTTAAAACTATCTTAATGTTGTTTCTTTTTATTGTTTTTATAACATGACAATGGGGCTCCACGCCCGCAAAACGAAATAAAATTTGAAATTTCTACAGTATTACATTAAATTTCGATAAAATCTGACATGAATGATACCAAACATATTTGTAAAGGAATTAAAATAAACTTGGTATAATGTAATAAAGCGAAAGAAATTAAGTTAATAACTACGACATTGGTGATATTTTTAGTTTATAATTAAATTTAAAACGCAATACAAATTTGAAATTCCAACAGTGTTACATTAAACTTAGACAAATCCTGAAAATAATGATACTAAACACAATGTGTATAATTTAAAATTAAAATCTGTACAAATGTGTTTCATAAAGTTACACGTGAAACATTATTCTTTATCTTTTTATATAAATTATATAGAGTAGATTAGCAAAACATGAAGTACTGTAATACAGATATTTTGGTCATTTTAACCAAAAACTAAATCGCCTAACCATTAAACAAAGAACATAAAATAAAGACTCCTAGCCCTCGAATAGCGTCAGCATCGGAAGAGAACAAGAGTTGGTCAATAGAGACCTAATAGGGAAGATGAAAGAGAGGGATCTAATCCAATATTACATGTAAAAATGTGTATATCTACCTAGGGATTGCCACTCCAGTACTCACTCTGAGTAGTATTTATACTACTTCATGCTACATGATTTTTTTGTGAGTGAATTATTTCCAAGTGAGTGAGTTTATTCAGAAGAATGGAATATTAAATCTTACAATGAAAAAACCTAACTCGTCGCCATCTCTCCGAAACTGTTTTTATTACTGATTGTTGCCTATTTAAACGCCACTTGAGGTAAAGCCCCCCACCCCTTATCAACTTTTGGAAAATTTATAAACAAATATTTTAAAATATATTTTAATAAAACCTAAGCTCGTGCCATAAAATCTACCTAACCCCAAATCGTATTTGATTGAAATCGAATTTTTAATGAAGTCGATCAAGCTTATTTGGTTTTTTCCCCAATTATTCTTCACCCGTTATTTTCTTTTATGCTAATCTCAGACGTTAATCTTCACTTTTCAACTTAATTTGAACAAACTTAGGAGAGCAGATTTTGAGAAAACAGATCTTTTGTAATATCTCCTTGGCCGATTTTCTATTTTACTTAAAACTTTCGAACCGTCATTTTTGGGGAGATAAAAACACATAACTTTTGTGAGAATTCTGAAAGACAAAATTTGATCAAAATCGTTTGAAGAAAATCGTCTATTTTTTCTTACAAATTTTTGAGATATCGAAAAAAAAAATGAAAGAAAATTATTGAGATATGGTCAAAATATCCTCGCATACCAAGTTTGATAAAAATCTGTTTACTCTTTGAGCAGCAGACAACTGCAAGACGACATAAAGACATTAGTCTAAAAAAACACTGTTTTGGGGCTTAGAGGAACTAATATTTTCAGGAAAAATCGGCATCGATTTGTTGACCCTCTATTTCCGCACTACGTGTATACGAAAAAATAAAAATAATAAATCCCTCAGGGGTCCAAATATATAACAATCTCGAGGTAGCCTAGCTGGATCTACGCGTTTCTTCGTGCACTCTTGGGTTAAATCCTTCTCTTTCTTCTTTTCTATGAAGTCTTAGTTAACCAAATCTTATTCTTTTACGATTCTAACATTATTCGAGGACTGAGAATCTTTATTTTAAGCTTTTTCCTTTTTTTTATAAGGTAATTATGACCGAGAGGTTTTACAAGGGAGAAAAGCAATAACACAATAGCTTGAACATATAAACATGCACCCTCCATGCTAGACTACCAACCACATAACCAACGAGTTTGTCCTGCTAGCACCATGTGTAGGCGGCAAGTTTTAGGGAGCGAAATCTGCGTGTACGAGCATAGTTTGTACTAATACTACAGTTAATTGAGAGCAATAGTTTGTCGTCAAATTCTCAATAAATTCAAAAGAAATTCAATAAACTTGTTTCTTGTCAAATAATAATTTTGAATATTCCAAACCAGCATTTCAACAAGTGGCTTCATAATAGATCGGTTAAACTCGGCAATACTCGTCAACTACAGAGTGATTCAAAAGTCCTTAGACTCTAACAAATTATTAAATTTTTTACATAAAACAGCTAAATAGATTTAAAAGAATTAGTAGCATTTAAACCACAATAGAGTAATACTGACTCTACTAACACAGAAAAACATCTAGAGAAGTTGTTTGAAATGTCTACCATTTTCCTGTAGGCATAAGTTCACTCGTCGACAAATTTTGGTTGATACATTCCTTATCATGTTAACCGGAATATCTTCAATGTAAGTCTGGGGATGTTTCTTCACAGTTCTTGTATTGTTCTTGGTTTGTTTGCATACACTTTGCCCTTCAAATATCCCACAGAAAGAAAAGAACAATAATCCCTAATAGGAACAAATCTGGTGAGATACAGGCCACCAGAAACTTAAAAATTAACTATGGGTCAAATAATCCACGAACCAATCTCAAGCCAGTGCCACCATCTTGGTGCAGCCAGCAAAAGCGTTCATCGCCTCCAAGCGTAGCATCAAATTGATGGATTATTTCTGAATACACAGTTGAATCAGTTGAAACATGAGATTTTCAAGAGAAGATTGGGCCTATAATACTTCGCCTAGAGAGAGCGCGCCAATAACTTACCTTTGTTGGATGCAGAACTCCTAAATTGCAGTGCAGATTTTCTGCTGACCATATCCGACTGTTAACACCAAGCTCAATCACCAAAACATTTATTGCTAACTTGTTGTGAAGATCGTTGCGTCTAAATTGCCGAAACCATCGGTAGTAAGTCAAACGCTTGTTGGATCTACTTTACCTTTATTTCGTTACTCTTTAACAACTTGTATTGGACATACCTGTTTGCTGAGATAACCGTCAAAAGGACTTTTTACGAGAACGATGGAAAATTTTTTAAACAGTCACCACGAAAAGATGTGACAAAAGAGAAGGCCGTCCAATTCTAGGCCTATCATTGACATTACCAATTTCTCTAAAACGTTCGACTAAATTGTACACAGTTTGGTCTTGGATATTCAGGAAACCTAATCATAAACAAGTCAACGCACTAATCGTAAGATCTTGTAGAAAATAAATTTTCAACAACAAAATTATCTGTTCTCACGCGATATTCACTGAATGACAATATTTAATTTCCACGTAATACAACAGCCGCGCAGTGATGCCAACTCCGTATCCCTAATAAACAACAACGATAACCATTTACTGAAATGTTTATAAAAGTTTTCCTAATATAATTTTTAAATTTGAGTCTGCGGACTCACTCTGTGTTTTCACTAATGTGTGCATAGCATTAATATATTTTTGAGGTCTTTGTCACAAATGCTACTGTAAAACATTGGTTTTCTGCTCTGATAAAAGTTATATTTGCGTTCTACGATTCGTGAAACTAAATTTAATTAATTTTCACTATTTTAAATAGAATCCAGTATTTTCCGCTTTATGGACGCCGATAATATTATTGATTAATTTATTTAATTAAAAAATCTCAATTACTGTAAATTTGTTGTGTTACAATGACATGTACTATTAGTTTATTCTACAGTAAAATAATAATTTATTGTAACACTAGGTGTAGGCCTACAAGGCGAGGGTATTTCTGGATATGATGAGAGGTTGTTGAGATTACGTATTTGACTCTGCTAGCCCTTGAATTTCAAATTTCAGGTTTTAACTTAATAAGTCAAACGTGTTTTTACAATTTTATTGTCAACTTAGTTGTGATAACTTTTGACAGTTGGATTCGTTATTTTGCATGAATTTATTTTTGATGTTGTTTAAAGGGGAAAAAACTCTAGGTTTTATTTGTCTTATGGCAAAAGGAAGAAAAGAGCTAAAATAAAGACCCAAATCCGTTGGATACTCTAATAGCATCAGGAGTCTGAAAAGAACAAGAATTGGTCAAGAGAGACTTGACAGGAAAGATGAAAGACAAGATTTGACCCAAGACTACATGAAAACTGTTCCCTCGGGATTACCAAGTTCGTATTAAAATGTCGAGTAAAATAGGATATAGAGCACTTCTGGCCTGGAGGATGTAATTTTATTGCTTAAATCAGTTTTAAAATGACTTTTTAAAGTTGCACTCAAAAATTGTCTCTTTTCCAACAACAGTAATTTGGAATTAATAATTTAAGTTACTAAATGGGACCTTTTTTAGTTTTTTTTAAAATAACTATACAAAATATTATTTATGAACAAATGTGAACATTACAAAGAAAATGAGATGGTTTGAAGTTGATTGGTCTATTCAGCGAATTGTTACTGAAATAAATGTTCATTTATTTGAGAGTTGTCAGACTGATTTTAGTCATTAAAATTTGAACGAAATCGGTAGAGCAAATTTTGTTTATCGAACCGATATTTTCGGTGATATGACGACGAATTCATAGACGATACAATTTAACAAAATTGATTAAAATCACTAGAGAAAATCAAAATTAAGAGTTTTAGTCTTACAACTGCTATTTCCGTAAATTGTTAGCCTACAAAAAAACTTCAAGAAAATTCGGAAATATGCTTACATAAAATATGATCAAAATTGATCCACTCATTTGGGCTGTACAGCACAGTCAGACGTCATTCTAAAAACCATTTTTGGAAACTTAAGGGACCTCCAAAACGAATGAATATTATTATTTATCTATACTGTTTATACGTGAGAAAGTAAATAATCAGATTATTTATGCAGTACCGGAATCGAAATGTACGGCCTGACAAGATTTTTTACTAGATTCTTTAGATTTTTTTGAATTTAATTGCACTTAAACAACACAATATATCAATGTTTAATCGTTAAATGAAAGAAATACAAATACTTCATTCCAAATAATGACAGAGTCTTCAAATGTTTATTGGTAGACCTTACAGGGCAATAGAACCTGTAAACAACCTTAGTTTTGTGTACCTGTAAAATAACAAAAAATAATGACTCTTTAGTGTTACAAAGAAGTGTTTTCCCACACATTTCAAATCAATCCACATTCGTTTTCAATAGAAATGGATGTTCTATTATTTAACCAAAGTTTAACTTCAACAACATTTATAGGTTAGAAATAACAAACAAAATGATTTATTACAAACAACAAACTGTATCAAAAAACTAGGCCTATATTTGAATAATTATTGGTTTACTAAATAATGACTATCTACTGTACAGATGTGGTCACGAAAACTTACCACTTTGTCGTTTATTTGTACACTATTCCCAAATATAAATCACATCACATTCATAACACATCACTAGGCCTACAACCGGTACTGTTTCACAACATCTGTTCTCGGATGCGAGCACGAGACTAAACTTGAACCAGACTGCGTCTCTTTCCCCTCTCCCCCCGCTCATCAAGTTTAGGGGACGCCAGCTGCCCGACCCTTTTCTTTTCCCCTTGATTCACGTGCCAAGGGTTGTCGTGTAGTGGCGCCGACCATATCAACATCTTCTATAGAAGATGAACTTTGATTTATACCGGGTAAATTACCTTTTTAAAAGATTAAATTATAAGGAAATAAAAATTGAATATTTATTAAAAATAAATTTTAACTTTTTTCCATATATATTTTACAGTTCCATCTTATAACCTAAGTAAACGTTATCAAACTTTACATAACATTTATCACATACACAAATATATATTAACTAGGCCTACACAACAAGTATTCATCGTCAAGCAGACATTTTTTGGAGGGGATTTGAAAATACTAAATAAACAATAGGCCTATGCTGTAAAACCTACTCACACGAATATTTGCATGCTTGGTTAAATTATAAAGAATTAATATTTTTACTGAGAAACTAATAAAAAATATAGAGGGTTATCTGTTTTGAAAGAAAACAAAATCGAATTTGCGGTGATTTATTAGAGAAACAATGTGTTATTCTCTAGTCTGCCTATCTATCGATCTGTCTCATTTCGCTAGTAACATGTCTATCTAACAGTCGATCTGTGTTGTCTAACTAGCGCCCTGTATGTCGGTATGCTGTCTAACTAGCGACCTGACTGTCTAACTATCAACCTTTCTATTTGAAGCTACTTGTACGCCTTAACTGGCGACCAGTTGTCATCAACCTTTCTATATATTTAATTTAATTTATTAATTTTTCCGCTTATACGATTTTTTACTTAGCAGGTATTGAAAATACAATAATATTTCAAGTGAAAAATATACGACCTAGACTGGGAATCGAACACAGGACCTTTGGCTTTACGAGCCAATGCTCTACCAACTGAGCTATCCTAGTCGCTTCCCAGCAGAGGGCGTAGATTTCTCACTTGACTTTTTTCGTTTATTGCTGCAATTTTGAGTTTCTAAACTAATTACCTCGCATATGCGACATTGAAATTAATTTTTACTCATTTATCAGACCTTACGTGATAAGTAAGCCAACTTATAAGTAAAGCCAAAGGTCCTGGGTTCGATTTCCAGTCTAGGTCGTATATTTTTCACTTGAACTATTATTGTACTTTCTATATATTTGAAGCTACTTGTACGTCTTAACTAGCGACCAGTTGTCTATCAACCTTTCTATATATATTTGAAGCTACTTGTACGTCTTAACTAGCGACCAGTTGTCATCAACCTTTCTATATATATTTGAAGCTACTTGTACGTCTTAACTAGCGACCAGTTGTAATCAACCTTTCTATACATATTAGAAGCTACTTGTACGTCTTAACTAGCGACCAGTTGTCTACTTGTACGTCTTAACTAGCGACCAGTTGTCATCAACCTTTCTATATATATTTGAAGCTACTTGTAAGTCTTAACTAGCGACCAGTTGTCATCTACCTTTCTATATATATTTGAAGCTACTTGTACGTCTTAACTAGCGACCAGTTGTAATCAACCGTTCTATATATATTTGAAGCTACTTGTACGCCTTAACTAGCGACCAGTTGTCATCAACCATTCCTTATATTTAATTTAATTTATTAATTTTTCCGCTTATACGATTTTTTACTTAGCAGGTATTGAAAATACAATAATATTTCAAGTGATAAATATACGACCTAGACTGGGAAACGAACCCAGACTTTACGCGCCAATGCTCTACCAACTGAGCTATCCTAGTCGCTTCCCAGCACAGGGCGTAGATTTCTCACTTGACTTTTTTCGTTTATTGCTGCAATTTTGAGTTTCTAAACTAATTACCTCGCATATGAGACATTGAAATTAATTTTTACTCATTTATCAGACCTTACGTGATAAGTGAGCCATCTTATAAGTAAAGCCAAAATTCCTGGGTTCGATTCCCAGTTTAGGTCGTATATTTTTCACTTGAACTATTATTGTACTTTCTATATATTTGAAGCTACTTGTACGTCTTAACTAGCGACCAGTTGTCTATCAACCTTTCTATATATATTTAAAGCTACTTGTACGTCTTAACTAGCGACCAGTTGTCTATCAACCTTTCTATATATATTTGAAGCTACTTGTACGTCTTAACTAGCGACCAGTTGTCTATCAACATTTCTATATATATTTGAAGCTACTTGTACGTCTTAACTAGCGACCAGTTGTCTATCAACCTTTCTATATATATTTGAAGCTACTTGTACGTCTTAACTAGCGACCAGTTGTCTATCAACCTTTCTATATATATTTGAAGCTACTTGTACGTCTTAACTAGCGACCAGTTGTCTATCAACCTTTCTATATATATTTGAAGCTACTTGTACGTCTTAACTAGCGACCAGTTGTCATCTACCTTTCTATATATATTGGAAGCTACTTGTACGTCCTAACTAGCGACCAGTTGTCTATCAACCTTTCTATATATATTTGAAGCTACTTGTACGTCTTAACTAGCGACCAGTTGTCATCTACCTTTCTATATATATTTGAAGCTACTTGTACGTCTTAACTAGCGACCAGTTGTCATCAACCTTTCTATATATATTTGAAGCTACTTGTACGTCTTAACTAGCGACCAGTTGTCATCAACCGTTCTATATATATATTTGAAGCTACTTGTACGTCTTAACTAGCGACCAGTTGTCTATCAACCTTTCTATATATATTTGAAGCTACTTGTACGTCTTAATTAGCGACCAGTTGTCTATCAACCTTTCTATATATATTTGAAGCTACTTGTACGTCTTAACTAGCGACCAGTTGTCATCAACCGTTCTATATATATTTGAAGCTACTTGTACGTCTTAACTAGCGACCAGTTGTCTATCAACCTTTCTATATATATTTGAAGCTACTTGTACGTCTTAATTAGCGACCAGTTGTCATCAACCGTTCTATATATATTTGAAGCTACTTGTACGTCTTAACTAGCGACCAGTTGTCTATCAACCTTTCTATATATATATTTGAAGCTACTTGTACGTCTTAATTAGCGACCAGTTGTCTATCAACCTTTCTATATATATTTGAAGCTACTTGTACGTCTTAACTAGCGACCAGTTGTCTATCAACCTTTCTATATATATTTGAAGCTACTTGTACGTCTTAACTAGCGACCAGTTGTCATCAACCTTTCTATATATATTTGAAGCTACTTGTACGTCTTAACTAGCGACCAGTTGTCATCTACCTTTCTATATATATTTGAAGCTACTTGTACGTCTTAACTAGCGACCAGTTGTCATCAACCTTTCTATATATATTTGAAGCTACTTGTACGTCTTAACTAGCGACCAGTTGTCTATCAACCTTTCTATATATATTTAAAGCTACTTGTACGTCTTAACTAGCGACCAGTTGTCTATCAACCTTTCTATATATATTTGAAGCTACTTGTACGTCTTAACTAGCGACCAGTTGTCTATCAACCTTTCTATATATATTTGAAGCTACTTGTACGTCTTAACTAGCGACCAGTTGTCTATCAACCTTTCTATATATATTTGAAGCTACTTGTACGTCTTAACTAGCGACCAGTTGTCATCTACCTTTCTATATATATTTGAAGCTACTTGTACGTCTTAACTAGCGACCAGTTGTCTATCAACCTTTCTATATATATTTGAAGCTACTTGTACGTCTTAACTAGCGACCAGTTGTCATCTACCTTTCTATATATATTTGAAGCTACTTGTACGTCTTAATTAGCGACCAGTTGTCTATCAACCTTTCTATATATATTTGAAGCTACTTGTACGTCTTAACTAGCGACCAGTTGTCATCAACCGTTCTATATATATTTGAAGCTACTTGTACGTCTTAACTAGCGACCAGTTGTCTATCAACCTTTCTATATATATTTAAAGCTACTTGTACGTCTTAACTAGCGACCAGTTGTCTATCAACCTTTCTATATATATTTGAAGCTACTTGTACGTCTTAACTAGCGACCAGTTGTCTATCAACCTTTCTATATATATTTGAAGCTACTTGTACGTCTTAACTAGCGACCAGTTGTCTATCAACCTTTCTATATATATTTGAAGCTACTTGTACGTCTTAACTAGCGACCAGTTGTCATCTACCTTTCTATATATATTTGAAGCTACTTGTACGTCTTAACTAGCGACCAGTTGTCATCAACCTTTCTATATATATTTGAAGCTACTTGTACGTCTTAACTAGCGACCAGTTGTCATCAACCGTTCTATATATATTTGAAGCTACTTGTACGTCTTAACTAGCGACCAGTTGTCTATCAACCTTTCTATATATATTTGAAGCTACTTGTACGTCTTAACTGGCGACCAGTTGTCATCAACCTTTCTATATAATATATTTGAAGCTACTTGTACGTTTTAACTAGCGACTAGTTGTCTATCAACCTTTCTATATATATTTGAAGCTACTTGTACGTCTTAACTAGCGACCAGTTGTCATCAACCTTTCTATATAATATATTTGAAGCTACTTGTACGTTTTAACTAGCGACTAGTTGTCTATCAACCTTTCTATATATATTTGAAGCTATTTGTACGTCTTAACTAGCGACCAGTTGTCATCAACCTTTCTATATATATTTGAAGCTACTTGTACGTCTTAACTAGCGACCAGTTGTCATCAACCTTTCTCTATATATTTGAAGCTACTTGTACGTCTTAATTAGCGACCAGTTGTGTAACTATTGATCAGACTTTTCTAATTATCGCCTTCTCTGTTTATCAACATAATTATTTATCAAAACTTTTGTTTGTCCCTATTCCGAATATTGATTTCATAATAATAAATATTGAGACTTACCGTCCATCGATCAGCGTGATGACCATCATCCACAGTACATATCGGAGTATTGGCCCAACTAGTCAATGACATTTGAATTGACTCTTAAATAATGTTTCTTGTACAGTTTTTATTTGTTTTAGTTTTTTTTTTAAATAAGCATTGTGGTCTTGTTAATGTACTGTGATTAAGTATTTTTGTTAACAATTGACAAGTGATTATCCGATTACAAAGCTTGAAAATGGCTGAATAACCGAAACGGCTGTCGTAATACGACAATTAAAATAGAATATTGTAAGACGGTAAGTCTCAACATTTATTATTATAACTATTTTGATGTGTGAGGGGACTAACTATCGACAAGTCTGATTATTATTTAAGCTACCTGTTCGTCTAATTACCTTGCTTTATAGGTTTCGTCATTATTCTGTATAAGTAACGACCTGTATGTTTAACAATCTACCTTTCTATTTAATATCGACCTGTCTTTCTGATAACTATAGACTTTTCAATTTATCTCAATCCTTAAGCTATATATTTGTCTAGATAACAACACATCTGTCCAACTTATGACCTGTCTTGTCTAACTATTGACATAACTTTCTTTGAGACATGCCTGTCTAACAAGTATGGCTAATTATGGACTTGCTTGTCTAACTACCTGCATGCCTAATTAATTATACGCTTATGCGACTGTCTAACTAAGAATCTGCCTGTTTAAATAATGACCACCCTGTCTAACTATATACCTGCCTGTGTTACTACATGTAAATATATAAACATCTAATTATTAGTTATTGTCTACCTGTACAACTAACTATCTGCCTGTTTAACTAATATAATGTATGTCTAATTATGGACCTGCTCATCTAACTACCTGCCTGTCTAGTTTATGGATTTAAATTTTATTTAAACACGACCCGAATACATTACATTTTATTTATATATACATTACGTGGATTTGAACAAATACTGAAAATCTTGGAAGCACAGTACTGTATGTATTAATTTGATAGTCTTCACGCCCCTGAAAATCGTTGATATTACGAATAAGAGATTTGATAAATATTGCAATGATACCAGGCATGTGGGAGGTAGATTGCGAAAACCACATGCCTCTTGTTTAGCCCATGAGTCATACCAATAAGATGACGAGTGTTAATCACAAATCTTGCACCAAGGCAATCAATCTTGCTAGGCTAGCAGTAACTCTCGGCTAGATTTTGTATTCTTCAAATGATTCCAACTTGTATACGCAGTTTTTGTAAATTTGGTTCAAATGAGAGTTTATGCGAGTTTTTAATAGAAATGTATAACCTATAAATATTTAAGATACCGAGTTCAACTTCATAATTGGTTTTTACGTAATTAAGTTTTTCAATAACCATAATTCACAACATAACCTCATAACTGTAACCATTTAAACTTACATGTCAATTTTTATGAAATTTATGTATGAATTATTGATATAGTTTAATCGTACATTATAAAACTAATACTCGACGTTTCGAGAATCGTGATCAACTCTCGTTGTCAAGTGAAATAACCTAGAACATGAAAATAAAAAAGCCAACATAACCAACTAAAGAACCCAGGGCTAAACTAGGCCTGAGTAGTCGAACCAAGTAATTAGGAAAAAACTGATAAGGACACACCTCAAAATATACATATCCACAAAAAACTCAACATTAATGTTTTGACCGATCACATAACTTTCTCTATATTACTTACTGGGTTTGGTGTAAGTAATCTCTGTGCTTGCTCAGGCCCTGCAAACTATTGTTATTCCTCTGAAAACCATGGATCCTTGGCGTACAGTTAGAAGGCCGTCTCGTGGCTCACGGATGGTATATGTGAGAAAGCAAAACCATTTTTTGGCGTTTTATATTTAAAAAAATGATGGCAAATGTTCAATTAAATTATATACTCATCGTTAATAATAACTTATAAGCCACAATGATTTTTAACTTATAAATTAACGTCGATTGAAACAGACAGCTTAACCCCCCCCCCCTAAATTTTAAACTAAATTCAAAATTAGTTAATCTAAAATGTAAAAATAATCTAGACGTTTTGCTCTTATATGAATGATACATGAACAGAGCGCACAGGCAAAGCAGAGCAAATCTCTCTGAAAATAATAATTATTATTAATCATAGTTAGTTGTAGACTAGATTTATTTTTGAAGCTAGGTTACAAGATTGGTAGGTGTTCAAAACGTAAAAGTTTCAAATTATTTACCCTTCGTAAAAGACTTCACTCGAGCAAACTTTTGTCAATAGGCTACAGTTAATTGTGAGAAAATTGAAATTTTGTGGTTTCGTTTTATGTGTAGATAACACCAAATTTTGAATTATATAACAAATGAAAAGATAAATTTGGAGATAAAAACGTCTCCGAAGTTTCGAAGTTTTACATTTTGTAATTGTGATAGGCGCATAAAAAATTGAAACGAAATTTGTTTTAACATTTACAAATATAATTCTACGTTAATAATCGTCTGAAATATTGATAGTGGGATTGCTAACCCTCCGCTTGGCAAATTTTTCTCCTCTTTAATTCCCCTCTAGAGGATCCAGGGATGAAAATTTGGAAACCAAAATAGATGGTTTTCGTAAGAAATTTTACGCTCTACAACTCTTAAATCTAACATGTTTTCCTGAAACATACAGAAAAAATTACTAAGCAAAAACTTTAATATTTAAATATTTAATCAGTTTTTTGCTTTTTTTGCTTTTAACAATTTTTTTACGACATGTTTGACTACGGCTCAAATATGGTGTTATTCTACGACCAAAAAAACGGGCTGCTATCATGATCTTTATGTTTTTCGTACAAATCTGACTGGGTTATGTATAAATGGCGAACATCTGTTGCTGTTGCTGGATAGAAGAGAAAGTATTATTATGTACAAGTGTTATGCTAGTACCATATCCTACATTATATTCAGTATACAGTATCGTTATACGTATGTGCCAAAGTATAACCAAGTTGATTGTTCCTTGATTATAGGATACTATGACAGTTTATGATAACATGTAATTTATTAGGGTCTGTGTGTAAAACAAAGGACCCTTACAATATCAAGCCCGTCTCTATCCGTTTTCTATCTGTATGTCGCAACCAGTCTACACAGACAAGACTTATACATTTCAAACTTTGCATTTATATTCTTTGTATTGTCCAACAAATAGGAAAAATATAGCGGTAACAAAAAATGACTTTGGGTTAGTTAAGGGGCAAAAACTATAATATGTGTGGGATATCAAATAAAACTAGAAGTTATTCTGATTACGAATATGTATGTTTATTTGACGAAAAATTTAATATGTTGAAGCTAGGTCAAACTTAAAATGTCATATATTTAAGTATATGACATCCCCCCCACCCCAACTTGAAAACAACGTTAAATACAAATCTGAAAATATTTGGATTTGAAATTAAATTGCAGTGCGAAATCATATATTATAGTTTGTTGTTTGACGAAAAGAACTTAATTTAATCACACAATGAGAAATGCGTAGCGTATACGTTTTAAAAGCAGCTTTTTTGAGGTGTGAGAAACAATTAAATAGCCATTAAAAGATGAATTGCATTTTCATTCATTATTTTTTATTAGGGTCCGTAGGTAATACCAAGGACATGTATATTTTAACATGTACAATTTAAACTGCCTTTTAAATACTTCTACTTTTTGTATACAATAACTGTTCCTATATGCCTACGGAACCCAAGTCGCGTCATTTTATCACGAGCTTGATACTTTTATTATCTACAAAAAATAAAATCGATACGAATCTACAAATGAAAATTTACTCAATTAGTTTGTAGTTATTTAGGTACAAATTTGCTCCCAAACTTACTCAATTAGTTTGTAGTTATTTAGGTACAAATTCGCTCCCAAACTTACTTAATTAGTTTGTAGTTATTTAGGTACAAATTCGCTCCCAAACGTACTTAATTAGTTTGTAGTAATTTAGATACAAATTCGCTCCCAAACTTACTTAATTAGTTTGTAGTTATTTAAGTACAAATTCGTTCCCCATTATTATGAAGTTGTGCAGTAAATGATTATAAAACTGGGTTTCACTTTTTTTTTTTTTTTTTTTCAATTATGAATTTAAAAAATTATTTATGTATGTAAAAAAAAGTTATGAAAGTTATTTAATTCATATTAAATTTATGTCAGACAGATTATGATTAAGTTTTAATTAAAGCTACTTTTAGTAAACGTGACTATACATTAAGTCTTGTGATGGTTCCGTCTAGTTGGAAATCATACAAAATAGATGGGTGGGGCGTATAAAATTGAGACGTTAGAAAGTCTCAATGTTTGGGTTTGACTCATCATAAATTATAAACAAGACATTACTACTGCCTACCCATCAATTTATTATCAATGCTTAAACCATCTTTTAATAACACTTAGAAGAATACAATAGGCCTATACTAATTTCTCAATTTTTTTATTTTTCGATATTTCAAAAGATTTGAAATAGTGAAGAAACAATGAAAACATGTTTTACTGTTTTTGAATCCCATCCACTTTTCACTCTCTTAGGAGTGAAATTTCCAAAAAAAAAGTATAGCCTCTGATTTTATTTAGGGTTTTATGTCATGTATATATAAAAATTCATTAGAATGTAAACCTTCCAACAGTTAAAGCATGAAACAACAACAATAAATTCCACCATCGCCCCTTTATGAACAGTATTTTTAGTAAATTGTAATTACGAGAATAAAATCAAATTGATACTTCATCAGAACTTGAATGAAGGTATTCTAGAACTTGTGAAAACACTTTTAACAATTTATACTCCAATAAGGGGGTTGGAACTCCTCAAAAACTTAAAAGTATCTTATATATAGTCAATTATCCCTTTAGAACTCAGAGATATTGAAGAATTAGTGAAAACACGATTTACCCCCTTTCCACCCTTAGGAGTCAAATTTATAAAACAGAATCAACCCCTAAAGAGGACAACATAATGGACCTTGTATTTAGGAATTTATAAGAATAACTTTTGTAAGCGATAATAGATTCCATATCTCATCAGACTGAAGATATTGAAGGAATCAACGAAAACCAGTTTTACCCCTTTCCATTACTTAGAAGTCGAATTTCAAAAATATATAAATTTACTTCTTTAAGGAATGATTTGGACAAAATTGTATTGTTTTTAGGCATCTATGAGGATAATTTTTGTAAGCAAAATATGAATCTATATTTCATCACATTTAACACTTTTTCACCCCCTAAGACGGTCGGAGTTCCTCAAAAATGGTTCAGTTTTCATTAACGCACTGTATGAAATAATCATTTCAAATTTTATCGTTATGTGGGAAGTAGAAGAATTGAAGAATCAGTGAGGACTTTCGCTTTTATATATAGATGACATCTAAACGGTTCGCCACTAATGTTTAAACGGCGACCCTCGTTCCTCGAAGGTAAAAGTATTTATAACCTTGATTATTCAGTCCACAGATGTTTCATTTGATCACAGGAAGTTTAATCTAAACAGAGATCGGAGTTATATAGGACCCAGATTAACTTTAACTTTATCATAGAGCTTTATAAAATGGACGAACATCTGAAAAATGTAAAAGATGAGATTCTACAAATTTCATGAAATTGAATACAAAAACCTTTTATAAAATTATTTTATATCTATTCAATTAACAAAATAACGTAAAAATACAAAGATTTTCCCAGAAAAGAAAAGTTTTTTCATTAACATGTTGTTCTGTAGCTATCTTTCAGTTCTAAAGGCGTATATTGAAGAAAAAAAAGGGGGGGGAAATCACTCCAAAAATTGGCCAAGGCGGAAAACTACAAAAATTGCGACACAAACATTTTTGCAGTTATTAATTTAATGATTTTGAAATTAACCGACTCTTGAGCTACCCATAAATATAAGTGTAATAATGTAAAATTTGGGGTCCCTACTGACACATGGTTAATAAATTTTCGGTTCTAGTAAACCTTACAATACTAGTTTTATACAGCTGATAATATGATGTATACTAATAATTATTCGAATAGTTCTGAACAGATTAGTCTTCTCTACAAAGCTTGGTGATTAACTGGACGTCATCATAAAAACTTAACGGTATATAAACATTGCAACAATTCTCAATTAATATTCTTTATCATCTCTAAAAAAATATGTATGTTACAACCAAAGTAATTATTCTAGCTATTATATATACAGCGTGTTAAATACTAAAGTCCAAGGACGGCTTAATATTCTTTTAACCATTGGATAAAGAGCTACAAAGCTTTGCACATTGTTAATGGACACCGAAACCTATTTTAGTATGCATTCAGTGGACCACTACCTTTCCAGGGGAAAAGCCCACAAGGAGTAAGTAGGAAATCTTAAATGAGAACATAGGTCGAGTTGTACATCGGATTAAAGGCCTTTATGAGTAGAACACAATGCCGCAAACCCGACATCAAAAGGCTCACCCTAGCGTGGGTTTAAAGTGAATTAAATCAAACTAAGAAAATGGATTAACCATTATAGGCCTAATAGATAAACTTGTTTTGTAACTGATAGTGAGAATCCCGCAAACAGAAAACATACTTTTAAACTTAATTTTACTCTCTGTCACTACGAAGGGCCTAAAAGGGTCTTAGAAGAGGTTGAAATAAAAAAATCCTCACTGAATCAAAATCTTAAATATGAAAGTAAAGTGCCGTCATCAAATTCAGATTTATACAGGCCCCTTTAGATGTTTTTAGGGGACATACAAATAGGCCTAGGGCTCTGAGAGGAGACTTTAAAGCCCTATAAGGGGTTATCACGAATTCGGAAGTAATACTTCCCGCAAAATCTGAATTTGAAAAAAAAATTGGGTTCCCTATTGAAACATCAAAGTTGGGCCCCACAGGGGCCTTTTAGGGACCTTGGGCCCAAAATCTGATATCACCATTCGATTCCCAGGGAAAGATTATTTGGAAATACGTTTTCACTATATTTTTGCAATTGTCTAGATTCATGACGCTCAGGTGTTCTGACATTTTTGACACACTCTGTATATGCTCTTTTTTTCATTTCAGTACAAGGCGATGATGACCGACAGATTTTCGCCTTTAAACAACAAGAAAAAATATATACATATTCCCTTCCGAGTCGCAACCCATGGAGGCATGAAAATAAAATCACTTATAATTTTGTAACCTATGAAGCAATTTTTTAGAATTCATTCAAATCTAACTAGTGTTTTAACTACGTGGTAACTTAAAAAAATCATAAATTGTATGTTGTTTGATCAATTTTAATCAAACATTGACTGAAACATTGTACTAGATAAAATTAAACGGCGTGATTGGATGATTCTGGAATTATAAACTGACAAACAAATATACTGAAAGAGATCCGTATTATAAATGTAGAAATATTTGAGAAAATAAAAATAAAACTCAATATCTCACAAATAATACGTTTATTAACTTCAAACGTGTTTCAACGACAATGTCGCCATCTTCAGTGATATCTAAGCTACAGTAACTGTTACAGTTTTGAGTTTATATCCGTTTAATTTAATAAAGTTTTGAGTTAATTATTTGTGAAGTGTAACGAAATTACTTATAAAACATAAACGCAATTGTGTTAAACTTTTATTCTTATTTAAAAACATCTCACAAGTCAAGCATAATAATTATTTATATTCAGAAAGTATAAATAAAAGACATTTCCCCCAACATAAAAATGTCACTTTGGTTTTTCAACTGTTTATCCGACGTCAACTCCCCACTGAGCCGTCACTCCTTTGGTGTATTATTTTATCCCAAAGTTATAAAGTGTACCCCAGCCTCCTGACTGTTATTTACCGTCTATAGAGAAAGTGCAATGAATTGTTCTGCTACCAAGTTGTATCTTACATAACCTCAACCACAATAAATAATACAATTTCTACGGCTTGTTATCCCATTGTACTTTAACCTTAATCTGTGTGTGTACGCAGTGAAAGTCGAGTAAATTCATTTCTCTCACTTTTGATCTTCATTTGTTACGAAGCTGTATATATAGGGGGAACAAATTAGGAGAATTCATTGTCAAGGACGTTTGTAGGTCCGTTTACTCACCTTGTAGACAGATGGGTAACAGTACAGGAGTGTAATTCAGGAATTACTGATGCTGTTATAATATGCATAAAAATGAAAAACCGTCAAAAATTATTCCAAATTTATGTCTCATTTAAATAATTATAATTTTTTTAATTTTTAGTAAAACTGAAAAAATTATCTCTTCTCTGTGGTAGTTGTTTCCCCATTCTTGCTAATCTTTTTTTAAATCTAGTTCAAGGTCACCCCACATTCATTTCTCTCGAGTTCTTGTTTAGTAGTTACGCCCAATTTCGTTGTCTTTAAACTCACACGAGTTTTTAAGTTACCCGTATTGTTGTTTTGTTTTATGTTAATTTCTTTTCTTGTGGTTAGTATTTATTTGATTTAAATAAGGCGTTTGCGAGAGATGATATTCGTCTTGAACAAATTGTCGGTTCTGTGCTTTGTTGAAGATGTTGAAGGAGAAGAAGGGGTCGGTTGAAGTTACCGGAACCTGGGGGATGAACTCGTTATAAACAATTTCTTGCATTCAATACAAATATACAAAAAACATGACCTGAGAGTGCTAGACGAGCTCGTCTAGAACTGTTGAATTGGATTTAATAAAGCTAATACAAACAGAGCGTTTAGGCAGTTTAATATGGTTTTGGTTCGGGTTATACGAATAATACGTTAATATGTAGGCCATATTAAAGTTGAATGTCGTAATTTTAAAGAATTTATTTACCTGTGAATTATTAAAAATTGAGTTCCATACAAAACAATTTAAATATATGGTAATTCTTTTATAATAATACTTGAAATAAATAACTCAGTAGGACCGATCAGACCCCAGTATAAAGACGGTAGTCAATGTCTTTAGGACGGCCAGTTGTCTGTAAGTATCGGGGAATTATATCTCAGATTGACCCAAATTCCCGCTATTAATTTCCAGGCTTGTACCCGTAGGGATAGTAATTCCCGTACTTCCCTCGATCTATTGATACATCACAGCTTTGTATACTATGGCATGTGTAGACCCAGTCTTAGATAACCTGAAACGAAAAGTCAACAAACATAGAAAAACAGAAACATACGGTTTATATGTTGCAAGAAAATACTAATTTTTCCAAGGTTAATATTTATTTATTAGACTGTAATAGATTTTAAATAAGTTGTAAAAACTCAATGATGAAATTTGAGGATGTTTAATTTTTAAGAGCAAAGTTTAAAAAAAATGGATTTTTTGATAATTTGTGGTTATTGGTAGGAAAGAGATTTTTTTTTTTTAAATTTTTGCTGGGGTTAAAGATTGGAACCACTATCTAGTTTAAGACTCTGCAGAATTAAATCGCCGTCTTGAATTCAATATCCAAAAGTAAGAAGAATTTTAAAGATCTAACAGATGACTAAAAATTATGGGTCAAAATATTGAATTCGAATTTTTTGGAAAGATATCCGTTTTGAAGTACCCAGAGTCCAAAAAAGTGTTTTTATTTGAAACGTCTGTAGTGTGCGCAGTAGTCTACAACTCCAACGAGTGGACAGATTTTAATAAAATTTAGTATGTCGACATAACGCAGGACGATTATCCCCCCATTTTTGCACATTTCAATAATTCGGTAGGTGCCGAAAGAATAAACTACAAAATTACTACTCGAAATTGTTTGTAACGGTTTAGATCAAATTTTTCTCAAGTTCAGCCTTTAAGGATCCAAATAAAACGTATAGGTCGTCATTTCTCCAAAAATGCTTTACGTGAGTTATGAGTAAAAAAAAACCAAACCAACAAAATAGTGAAATGTGAAGATGAATGACATAAACACGTGTGATAAATCACAAATAAAAATATATTATGGTTCAGGTATAAGTTGGCAAAAAAATGAACCTCGACTGTCATCATTAAAAACTTAATTTTAATCAAATACAATTTACAACGCCCAAGTAAGTTTTGGGGTAGGTTGAGTGAGAAAGTTTGTGCATTGTTTTCGCACTATTTATTTTTAATGATGACTGTCTATGCATGTCATATTATAAACGAACGGAGGGACCTTTTGATTATATGGGTTTATTTTGGGTTTAAAATATTTGGAGAATCTACATAAGAGCAAAACACAATTTTTTTTTCAAACAATCTGTTCAAATTTTGCTCATATATATATAACCACCAAGCTTCAAAACAAAACCTAAAATGGTCACTATGTGAACTGTTGTATCGGAATTTAAATGAAAAACGGTTATACAAGATCGGATAATATAAATCGGAACTACCTATTTGAATTTTTTTTTTTATGAAATATAAAGGGTTATGACCCAAACTAATATTTCGAACTGCGTGAAATGAAATTTACAGTTCATCAGTAAATTGGAAATAGTGTAATGAAGAAAAGGAACATTCTATTTTTTAGGTTAAAGATATTCACTAACTGTGAATTTATTTTACATGAGCTTTAATCCTCGGTTTGTGTTCGATTTGTTTTATACAAATAACTTCAATCAATTTTTAGTTACTCACCTTGTAACAGTTATTTTTGTATAGATTTACGCTAACTCTTCGAATGTATCTGAAACTTCCCACCCTTTTAACTATCAAAATTAAATCATTAACATTGATTAGTCTCGATAAAACCGCAGGTACATGTTAAAAGTTATGTGCATACAATGTTTTAAATACATAGGATATTTACCGAAAACCGTGTAGATAGACAAATCGCACATTAAAAGCAAGGTCAAGGTCTTTCAAAGCAACATCTTTGAGACTAGGTTCCATATAACAAAAATGTCGATGTCACTCGATTTTGACTCCAGCGCTTTGCGCTGAAAAACGGTTTGCTTTTCGGAGGAAAACTCAGATGACAGTACTCTCGTTGATACCCATATTTTTCCTTCATTCTTCATCCGATTTCGTTGATTTTTTTTTTTTGAAGAGAACAAACTGCTTTATGTTAACTGAGAGAAAAATCCTTCGTATCTTTAAAGGTACTTTCTTAAACAATTGCTAAAGTAAAAAAAAATGTTGTTTTGGTTTTCATGAAAAACAGGAATAGATATTTTAAATTTGTTTCAACAAAGCACATTCAGCTGTACAATACCTTTCTATTGTTACCTCATTTATATTTATATCTTTAAAAACAAGGAATTTATGGGCGTTTAGTCTTATGGGTTAGTCTTATGGGCGACAGACGGCACCGGCCGGCTAGTGGAGCCTCCAAGATGCCGTAAGTCGAAACTAGTAGCATACTTATGTTATTAAATTTTGAAACTTTAGCGTCAGTGCTTTATTGGATCCTATATTTTATATTAAAATTTTTTATGGAGTTAGAAACCTCAAACTAAATTCCCTATATAACTAAACGACGCAAATAGTCGACAGAGAATAATATGTCAGTTTATTTTTCTTTAAATTACTGTATTATTATTGTGCTCAATAAAACCCCTGTAAATCATATAGTGGCAACACTCATAACATCTCTGCATTGCTGTATCGAGATGCCTGCCAATACCAATATCCTGCATTACAATTACATCGTTAACTAGACAACACTGGTGCCAAAACCTATTACAATCAGTGTTGTGGTAGTTCTTTCAACTTTGAACTAAAATTCTAAAACAGTTCTACTTTTTCCCTAATATGGTCTATATATAAATAAAGTATTACAAATAAGGGGGAAATCCTAGGATATCCCCTGGTTCTGAGTTCAAATGTCTTCTTTTTCCCATATACACTATTTTCCCATAGACCAATAAACCGATTTTTACTTCTCTCAGGGGCTCACTTGGCCTATAGTGAGTACGGGCAGTTCAATACCGAGAGTACCTAGCTGGATTTACACCTTTTTCATATAGTATTGTATTAGATCACTTTCTCTCATCTTTCCCACCATCTCTTGTACTCTCCCAACCCTTCCTATTAGAATATTAGAGTATTAGTGACCTTTATTTTATATTCCTTTTTTTTTTAAATCGTGATGATGAAATAGAGGTATTTCATCTTTTAACAACAAGGTGGAAAATTGATTTTGTAAACTGGGGTTTTACACTCCTGTTGCTGTACGTACAATTATGCGCTGTTATAAAAGGGTATTTATCACAATCAACTCTACCTATTTCGGTGAAATATGGGGAAAAAATAAGCAATAAGTGAACCTAGCATAGTGAAAAACTATCTTATGGGAACAAAATTAACCCTTTCCGCCATTTAGTTAAATCTATTACGAGATAACTTTAAATTTATTTTCTGACATGAGTAGAGCCAGTTAAAGGTTAATTTAAATATAAGCTATTACGAGTTCTACTAGAGCAGAGTTATGACGTGAACTTTATTAAATAACTCAGCTGAGTTGCGTCTAGTTTCGATTAAAACATTATCGACATGGCTCATAAAGGGCGACGTTTTGAACACCTACCAATCTTGTAACCTAGCTTCTAAAATAAATCTAGTCTACAACTAACTATGATTAATAATAATTATTATTTTCAGAGAGATTTGCTCTGCTTTGCCTGTACGCTCTGTTCATGTATCATTCATATAAGAGCAAAACGCCTAGATTATTTTTACATTTTAGATTAACTAATTTTGAATTTAGTTTAAAATTTAGGGGGGGGGGGGTTAAGCTGTCTGTTGCAATCGACGTTAAATTATAAGTTAAAAATCATCGTGGCTTATAAGTTAATATTAACGATGAATATATAATTTAATTGAGCATTTGCCATCATTGTTTTTAAATAAACAAAGTAATCGCGCATCCATCGTGCGTAAATATCATGGTATAATGTTATGTTGCAATTCTGGTATTACCTTATCATGTAACACGTTCAAATAATGTTCTGTTGTTACTGTTTTTGCATTTTATTTTACACCATCTTATTTGTATTCAGTGTTATTCGAAAAAAAAAATCTTTTCCATTTAACAGCAATTCCATCACTTTCGATTGATGATTTTCCTGGTCTCTTGATGTCTCCAACGGACCCGGTGTGGTCAACTCACTAACAAGCTTTTTATACGCGCTCCGTCCGTCAAACCGTTGCGGGTACAAAAATGTAAAGACATTATGGAATAAAAAAATAATTAATTAATTAACTGTAAACTACTAAAAGTTTACCACCTACTACTTGTTTGAAATTAGTCAACAATGAGAAAACTCGTTGCTATGGCAACAAATAAATAGCAATGAAAATAACAGCTGATATTTAATAAATCCCAATTATATCTGCATACAATAGTCTTTCTCGGAGATTGGACAACAAATAGCGAAACCACAATGATTTTTTAAGTTTTAACTTAGTTTTGAAAGACCCGGTATATAAAATAACTTAGTTTTTGGTTCTAAAATAACTGGCGAAATTAAAAATCAGCCGTTATTATCTCGATTTTAATAAAATACTATTTACGAGAGGACGCGTTTGGTGCAAGCAAAACAAGTAGACTCTATTTAAATGTAATCTAACTTTTTCAAAACTGCGTCCTTTATTCATTTTCATTCCTTGACTGCGAACTGACATATTTGGTGACCAATAGTTTTGGGGACAGGTGAGTGAGAAAGTTTGTGCATCATTTATTTATTATATACTATTGATTATTCATTTATTTTAATCGTCGCTACAATTTTTTTCGGCAGTAACTTAAACATTACGCGTTTTTAAATCCACAATTTTTCCTTGAATCTGCATTGGCAGACCTGACATTGACCACTCTTAACACGTGTGAGAAAGTTCATGCATTTAAAGTAACGGAGATGTAATAAACGATGGCTTCCTATGTAATTAGTTATAAGCACACAATCAATGATCTACCAACACATTCTAAGCTACCACTAGGCAATTGTCCTATCATCTTGTGTAATAGCGGGTTTCCTGTTTGGGATAACTTCCTCTCTCCGACTGGTTTTATCAATCATCTGTATAGTCACGTGACTTTGTTTTGTTCCAGTTCACTACAAGACGATATGTTCATTGTTGAGCTAAATGGTTCATTGTTCTAATGTGTTCTACGATAAATAACTAGGATACCTTGCAACAAGCAAACCTTTTTCTTATCTAAAAGGAAAAATTGATATAATACGCCAGACTTTCTTCATATATATTAAAATTATTATTTGTAGAAATCATAAATTTTAAATTGTCAACATTACCATTTGATATTTATATGAACAGGAAGGAAACGCTGAAGTAGTTGAAACTGTCAATAGTCGTAAAGATTTTTCGTGTTCTACAAATTATAAAATGGAGTTTTCTTCTGAATTTGCCGTTGATGTCAATTCCCCCCCCCCATTCCAAAAAGACAAAACACCTCTTGGTTATAATCGATTTGTAACAAAAGGAAGAAAAGAACATACAATAAGACTCCTAGCCCTCGAATAGTCTTATGACGTCAGGGTCGGAAGAGAACAAGAGTTGGTCAAGAGTGATATAATGGGAACAATGAAAGAGAGAGAAATCTAACCCAAGACTACATGAAAAACGCACGTAGATCCAGCTATTCACACTACAAACTATAGTGATCTTTCCAAAAATAATTTTTTTCTTACTCAAGGGCCATCAAAACCAATTTGTTCATAAAAACTCAATATCAATTTGTCGCCCCTACAAAAACAAAAAAATGTGTGTTGTAAATATAAGATATAGTTTTGTTATTGTAGCTCATGTATCACTGAGGATGGCGACTTTGTCGTTGAAACGCGTTTGAATAAATAAACGTAATTTTTATGAGATCTTGTGTTCGAGTTTTTTTTTATCAAATAAATGTATAGTTTAACAGCCCTGAATGGATTAGGCCTGCTACACTGATTTTTAATCAGGTAGTTAAGTTAATTCATGAACACTTTACAAATTTGAAATTAGTTGTTGTTTAAATTAACCAAAACATTAAGATAAACTATTTTACGCTGGATTTTAGAAACACTGATTCCTCGGACGTAGAAGATGGACACAACTCACATATTTTCCTGCTCCTCCAATAATATAAATTTACCAATTTAAATTACGAGTACATTAAGTAAATATTTAAGATACAAATTAGATTTGTAGTATTTCTAACAATTTTTTATTGATATGTTTAAAGTACCAGTATAATCCTGACATTTAAAAATAATTTTCTGTCGTATCTAAAACTGATTTTTGAAAAAATCCGGGATAGGTCACCAAAAATCGGGACTGTCACGACAAAATCGGGACGTCTGGTCACCTAATACTAGCCTTATCACCACTATGCTACTGGCTGGGCGAGTACCTTCACTGAATCGGTTAAACACACGTTTGACTCCTTAACGTTTACAGGATGAGTAATACATTGGCTCTTCCGTATGACACCTACAGAAAGGTGCCACCTGGAACTAAGAGTAGTTAATTTCTGTTCATTTTTCTCTATTTTTCTGGTTATTTTAGGTTCGATGAATTATAATGTCTTTATCCCTTTTTAGAATCCCGCTCTCCTTTAATTTTTAGATCAATTTAATCGAACTGTAAAATTTGAAAACGGCGAAAGAGGGTTTATATTGATTGGAATATAGTTATAATCCTTTGTTTATAAATACAATCCTTTGTAATAATATCGCCTAGCACCAACAAACTAATTTTTGGTGAAATAAACATTTTCATTTGATACCCCACACATAATATATCCAAAAAAAATTGGACATATATATTGGACACCCGCGTGAAATGATAAGAGTCCTTGGTTTTACCTACGCTCCCTAAAAACAGATCCTTAATTCGCTCGATAAATAGCTTTGAATATCTAGTAAAGATTAATTTTAAATATGGAATATAAAATTGTAAATACTACATCTGTACTTGGCATGTTATCAGTTATCCAACCTATGTCTTTATGTGGTAAACATGTTGTGGCCACAATAATTCAGCTCGTATCACAAGTCAAACAAACTAAGTATTTGTCCTATACACATAACATAAAATATTTAAACTCGAAAAAATCTCTGACTTGAAATTTTACACAATTTCTAAACGACAGTAATTTCGCTTAAAATCCAGGATATGTAGATATATATTTATGAGGACTCAAATTACTAGTTTACAGATTCTTCTTATCTTACGTATATCCAAGTCCATCATTTATATTGAGACAAGTGTATATCTCAAATAGTACAACCTTTATAGAAAAATATTTTAGGCAAAAGTTATTTTTGTTATTGAAAAAGAAATAAAATTCCATATTTAATTCTTCGTTTCGTCTGTTTTCAAGGTCATTTGAAGGCCAAATCGATTTTTTTTAAAATTAGAAACATATATATTATAATTAAAAACTTATTTTTTTAAATAAAAACTTATAATTCTTTTAATTAGAAACTTATATTTTTAAAACTAGAAACTTATATTTTTTAAATAGAAACTTATATTTTTTTTTTAATTAGAACATTATATTAATAAAATTAAAAACTTATAATTTTTATAATTAGAAACTTATATTTGTTTTAATTAGAAACTTACATTTTTAAATTAGAAACTTATATTTGTTTTAATGAGAAACTTATATTTTAAAAATTGGAAACTTTTTTCTTTATACTCATTCTTATTTTACCTATAAAATGAGAAAAATTTGCTTCTTGTAAAACATGAGTTTTCCTGCCAATTTACAAATTATTTAAATCCGTAAAGCTCAGATTATTTTAACTAAATTATTTCTTTGTAGTATCACCTAATTTAAAAGTGAAAAAAGATCTGAAAAATTTTCTAACTTTAATAGGTTAAAATAAATCATTTGTTGTTTCTTACAATTTTGCTGTAAAAGTGATGTATTTTTATAAACAAATTCTTTGAAAGTCAGCAAATCTCCAAATATTATGTTAAATATTTTGAAAAATTAATGGTCGAATTAAAAATATTTCAAATATCAAAATTTCTTATTTTTATAATGACCTTGTAAACATAGACAATAGAAAGAATTAATAATATAATTTTATTTCCCTGTATGATAAAAGATATAACTTATGTCTGAAAAATTGTTCTGCAAATCTTGCTGTTCTCTGAGGTATTCACTTTTGTATCAATTTAAATAACAAACCAACAAACAAAACAATAACAGCAAAAATTGACTAAAATAAAATGATGTAAAAACATTCACTACTCAACTACAAAACCAAATTAAATAATAACCGACAAAAATATTCATCGCCATTCCCAAAAATGTATCTAGGCCTATACTCTATACCATTTAAAAGCTACTTAAAGAAGAAAAAATTACATCATTTTCTTTATTAGGCTACTAGGTTTTTAGGGAGATTATTTGGTAAGCGGCCATTAATTTTATACAGGATGTGACATGTACACATATTTTAATTAAAATATATTCAAAATAAATAACAATATTTTATTGCACTGGAATACTTTAATTTATTGCAGTAAATGATAATCATTTTATCTGTACTAAAAGTTTCCATATTTCCATAAAGAAAGTTTATGGAATTTTATTTCCATAAGAATAAAGGTTTTTTTACAGCCACTTAAAGAGGCGTTTTCTGTTGTGATAAAAACACACCTATTGTCTGAAGCTTCGTATATTATGTTCTTAAGTTTCTGTCCAAGTTGGTAGTTTGGTAATTTAACTTATTAAGTAGCCTATACGACGTATAGAGTAAGTTTTGGTCTCCCTTTCACTGACCTTCACGTTTAATCGCCTCAGGAAACAAAAAAAAGACGATTTTCTACATCTCGTAAGCACGATATCATCCACAAAAATGAAGAAATATGTTGTAGAGTGTGCTCATATAGAATCTTAATTAAAATGTCAAAATGGCGGCCATTTTAAACAGTTATTTGTTCATATCTCGTGTGTTATTCAACTTATAACACACTAAATTATTTACGAATCTGCAGATTTCAATTCTGCATGTAATGCTACCACCCCGACCTATCTACAGTGACAAATAGCGAATCTATTGTCAAAAATATAATTTCACTGGCCTCCCAAGAAAATGTGATATTCACATAGTTACGAGATACAGAGCCAAGTCACCGAAAGTGGAGACATCTTTACGTATGTAGAGCTTCGAATAAACTGACACGAGACAGTTGGAGCCTAGCCGAAGTCAAGAAAGTAGTGATAGACACAATTACCAGTTTTATAAAACCTGTGTAACAACTGTTTTTAAACCGACCTTACTCTACTGGGTAAAACCTCTAGATCTGGCAATGTATTTTAACATTTCCTACAAGGCACAAGAAACTAACTTTTGGATATTATTTATAAAATTTTCTTGAAATAAATTGCATGATATCAACAATTGCAAGTCAATCAACTTGTTTTATCGTAGATCCTGAATGTTAAAGCTAATAAATAGTGCATATTATTAAGATTTGAAAAGATTGTTCAAAATAAAAAAATACTATTTTCTCTGTTTTGACATATTTAGATAGGTTTCAATCTTACGGTAATTGTTTTACTGTAACTGCAACCGGTCTTTTTGCCAATTTAAAAAAAAAAATCATGTTCTACATACCTTATTTATTAATAATAAAATAAGTTTTCAACGCGGATCTATAGACCACCGAAATCAAGCAACATTGAGCGCGGTTAGTACTAGGATGGGTGACTGCTTGGAAACGCACGTACAATTTCATCTTTTTTTTTTTTTTTTAATGTACGCGTAGGTCAGGTAAGGTACCTACCTTATATATAGCCACCTTACTTGTCGTTGTATGGTAAAAATTCGCGTACAAACCTATTTTAACGCGTAATTCACTTAATGGACCATAACCTAGAAAAGTTGAAATTATGTTGTTTTTTTTCCGTGAAACATTAGCTCTGCTGTGAAAAATTATTTTATTTCAAATAAATAAGGTATGTAGAACATGATTTAAAACAAAATCGCCAAAAAAAACCGGTTGCAGTTACAGTAAACAATTACCCAATTTGACTAATTAATTACCTGTGATTTTATTTAAAACTGTAACAAATTGCTATATTATAGTAGCCTGATCATTCAGGTAAAAAAAAGGAGTGTAGTGAGAATCATAGGTCTCAGCGTATTCAATAACATTCACAGACTGAGAAAATAAATAAATAACTGTCTGTATTCTCTACCGTTTTTAATATGGTTAATCAAAAAACTGCAAACATGGCCGTAAGAGATGTTATTTTTTTCAATGTTTTCATCAATTATGACCTCTCCCACCATTTTTAATACAATATTTCCTCCTTCTATTAACCTACTGTACTTCAGTGTCATTACCATGACCTGCATCAATATCTTTCATTCTGACACTTTTATTACAAAAATAACTTCTGAAAAACAGATTTTAGTAACTCTAAACATGGTTTTGAATTACGCAAACCCCATTTTTTTACATTAAACAGGAATTAATTTATATATATATAAGAAATATCTTAACCTAATCTATGTGTAATTATTCTTGCTGCCATAAATTTGACCTACATTTTTTTACCAAAAACTCGATTAGGTTAGGTTACGTCAGATTATGGGGTCTTTTCTATTATACGACCGCATGGCTCAAATTATTTTCTATACTAACAGAATGATAATAAAATAGGTTTTCTCACCTCAATTGATGAAAACATCTATAAAATAAATGGTTTTATTGTTTTTCACAAAACACACAAATATACAAAATAGAAAAACACACTAACACAAACTAATTACATGTGAACGTTTTTATGACTTTTACACTTCTCGTTAGGTCTGGGTTCGGTTAGGTTAGGTTAGTTTAGGTAAGGTTAGGTTAGGTTAGGTTTTACACTTCTGGTGGCCAAAATACTACAATATCTTTGATAATTTGATCGAACAGATCATTTTCTTGATAGTGTTTCCGCCATAGAAATTCACATCAGTAAGAGTCAAGCATGATAAGATAAGGAGACAATGCGCAGACTGTCTATTGAACTTTTATTTTATCAAGAAACCAACCAATAAATAGCGAAAAATAGTCACACAACTAGTATGGAAAATAATTTGAGCCATGCGATCGTATAATAGAAATGACCCAGATAATGATGTTCAAATAGACTTATGAATAGTTCAGTTCGAAACCAACATAAGTTAATAAATCAGCAAAATAACAACACAAACCGCTTTAAATACAAACAATGATTGTCGTAAGAGTGTTGCAGTAGCACTCTCACTGACCTCGTAGTGGCGCGGTCTAGACCGTATGAACGGCCAAACTTGAAAGGATTGCAGTGGGGTGACCGAAAGAAGCAGTTAGTTATGTTATTTTTCTCAATTATGGCGGTGAACAGATGACTGAACCTAAAGATATTCCAAAGTATGTTTCGAGTTTTTAACTACAAAAAAGGGGGGTCATAGTAAGTACAGTCATCTGGAGAGGGGGAAAAAAGAAGAAAAAAAAACAGCTTTACATGTCAGTTGTAAAAATATAGCTGTAAGGGTCTATTTTGGCATTTTTTAAATATTTTATATGGCGTCAAACGTAATTCTATTTTGACATTGAGTTTTTAATGGCTGCATTCAAGATTCATTTTGATTTTATTATACTTGAGCCATATTTTATTTTAATTGTAATTTTGTCCCATTAATCTAAAAATAGCCTATTACCACAAAATCAGTAAAGCAGATTTTAATAAATTAAGTCCATTATAAATGCCATTTTTTAGGCACAAAATAGGATTTATTATAATTTGGTAATTCTGCGCAATTACTTGGTCAACCCCAAATTTTTTCATATTTTACTACGGTCATAAGGATGTTCTCAGAAAGCAAGAAACATAAAATTTAAGGCCCGCAAGGCCATCGTACAGGTTGCCGAGCGATAAGAAGGTTCAAAGTCCACGCGATAACAGTGGCTTGCGGGAGACGCAAGGAAGGCCTATAATGACAGGTTTGGCCAGGTAGCTATTATATATAATTATATAACGGTACTGTCACAACTGGCCTTCCGCGCGTCTCCCGCAAGCCACTGTTATCGCGTAGTCTTTGAACCTTCTTATCGCTCTGTACGATGGGGAGACGCGCGGAAGGCCTATAATGATATAACGGTACTGTCACAACTGGCCTTCCGCGCGTCTCCCGCAAGCCACTGTTATCGCGTGGACTTTGAACCTTCTTATCGCTCGGCAGGTGGCCTTGCGGGCCTTAAATTTTATGTTTCTTGCTTTCTGAGAACATCCTTATGACCGTAGTAAAATATGAAAAAATTTGGGGTTGACCAAGTAATTGCGCAGAATTACCTATAATTTAATGTTTCATACCATAATTGTGTAAATACAGTAGATTGAAATAATTATCTATCATAACTCCAAAGATGATTTTTGGTTTTGGTCATTCCTGAAACAGCATTTTTCAGAAGATAGCAACACAATCAAAACATTGTATTTGTGTCCATATAGAATACATTTTAACGAAATTTAACCAAAATCATTCGAGCTGATTTCGAGAAAATAAATAATTTTTATTTTATGAAATAATAAATTACGTCTTGATATTGACCAAAATATGTCCAAGTACTAAATTTGAATAAAATCGGTTCACTAGTTTGGTTTGTATTGCTCAGACAACATACAGACATACGTTTTGTGCTGAGCTGATATTTTTACGAAACTCATCACTCGACTTTTTCTATACTAAGGATATGTAAGAAAGTAAAAATGAGAAAGAAAGAAAAAGCCTAGTAATATGGACAAAGTATGCTCATAAAACCAATTTAATCAAAATAGGTTCATCCTAAATTCCTATAGACAGACAATATTTCAACATATATTTTTGTCGGCTCAAAGGACCTCCAAACAAAGATTTCCATGAAAAACACAATATATTTGGTTTGATTCGATCAACTCCCCCCCCCATACCACATAAATGTAAGAAGGATTATATAATTATATATAAAATACACGATTACAGTTCCTTGAGTCTTGCATGTTTACGAAGTTTAGATAACCTATAATCCATTTTGAAACTTACCAGCCTACTTATGAGTTGTAAAGTGTTGGTAGGCGTAACTTGTAATTTTAAAGTTAACCTCCCTAACTTAACCCTACTAAAATTGAAACCCGGGGTAATAAATTTACCCTATGTTATTGTTTAGAGCTACGAGTTAGGGTTAGGGTTAGAATTAAGACATTCCTAGACTCTGCAAGTCAATTTCAGGTTTAAATTGACTTTTAATCTACGATTAGCGTTAATACTTGTTAAAATCCCACCCTAAATCAAAGACAAAATGTTATTATAAACTAACATGTCTTTTAACATTGTAGTTCGTCTAAAGAAACAGGGATATTATGAATTTTGGGGGTGTAACCATTTTCAAAGCAACTATGAAGGGTTTTTCATTTACAAATTTATCTATTAAAGGTTACAAATAATTTAGGAATTAATGGAGAAACTAATGAACACATAAATACACAGATTATTTTATAAAAGAACCTTACAATTTCATAGCATACTCCAATATAGGTCTAATAATTTAAAATCATGCATAACCTAGAAATTAATAAAACTATTGCAGTGTTTGTAATTACAACAAACATGATGATGATTAGGTTTGTATTTTTAGGTTAAATTAACGACTCTTTATTGATGGTGTGTAGATATAAAACATTAATGCTAAATACAATAGAGTTACTTTAAAAATTAAATTTAAACAAGTTACAGTATTTTGAATTTTGGTAGACCAATAACAAAAGTTGTTGTATTTGACCAATATGTTGAAATATTTCTTGTATAACACTTCCATAAAGTACAATATTACGTCTGTAGGCCTTCACTTTGTGTGTAAACTATCTATGTAAAAATTATATTTGTCTGTTAATTTATTAGTAGGATATTTGAAGTTAACCTTACTACTTAATTAGGTCTAAATCATCGGTTTCTATGTTTAACAATTAACAATAAACTTACCAATCAAACTATATCTGATTCAGCACTTTTGTCATAACCACAAACAACATTTAACACTTCACAAATAACACTAACAACAACAGCTATGCACTCCGAACCGGTTGACGAATTATGCCTATTGTTAACAAAATTTAATAAATCATATATCTACAGAACAAGTAAACTTGTAGGGCTCACAGATGTGTAGTGCAGACTGTTTGGAAGGGGAAATCAATAGCGAAATCTCCAGGACAATTGTTGCGCGCGCCTCTCGAACAGCTGACTTGGCTATAATTTACAATTTCGATTATAACAAATTAACTGAAATGGCAACTAAGATTAAAACTACAATTGACGTGTTTGGTCGTTTAAAACCAGTCCTGCCAAGAAAGAAAAGATTAAATGTTCAGGTAAATTAAATACTTGAATCGTTGTTTTATAGTGTACATAATATGTTGTATTTTAATTTTTTTTTTAGGTTATGTGAAAATTTGAGGATTTTTTAGTGTTTACTTATTTTATTTTCTCACTTGAGCGTAGTGAAGAAAAAGTCTTGTAATAGAATAAAAAGTCGAATTTAATATTTTCATGGCAATACACGTTTTAAAATCTAAAAATGAGTCCAAACAATTTTGTTGTTTGTTTGAATGGTAAAATGCTGTAGAGCCCTAACGTTCAACCAATTTTAAACTAATTTAATCTGCATTTTGCTATATCTTGAGACATTTATTTTACTTTTCTACTTGGTATAAAGAAAGTTATGTGATGGGGTTAAGTTTTTCCATTGATATATTAGACGTTGAGTTCAAATACGTTTATTTTGGATCTGTTTAGAGTCTGTAATTTAAGTCTGTACAGTTTTCTACAGCCTAAACCTATTATAGTAAAAGTTTCTTTATGGGCATCTCACAAGACTTTTTTTAAATTGTTTTGATAACTAATAATCTGGGAATTGATAGGATAAAAACTTCAAAATTGTCTCCAACGATTTTGATCAAATTTTCCTTTGATGTAGCCTGTAACAACAAACGTAAGCCATATATCCACAAAAATGCTATTTGTCGAATTAGCGGATCAAAACCAAAATTATTTCTATGAAGACCTACTCGCATAACAGGCTTCTTTTTTCAAAATCGGCTATAACAAATAATTTCAAATTCACAGTACAGTATAAAGCACTTCATGGATAATTGGCAAAAAAACAACAACAACAAACAAACGAAAATGAACCTTGATTACCGACATTAAAATTCTATTACAATCAAATATGATTTATGTGTGTGATTAGTTTAACATAACTGACAAAAGTTCTGTTTTAATATATTTTGTATAATTTTACAAAAAAATTTATAAACGGAACTTATATAAGAAATACATCCGGACAAAACTGTGTAATATTGAAAAAAAATTTCTTACGTCTCACATATAAAAAAACATTTTTGGGTCTATTAGTTTTGTGTGAGAAGGATTTTGGGCTTTTTAGTAACTAAAAATATTGTGATACCTGACATAAAGATAAAAATATAGCCCCTGAAGACGCTAACAGCACGTATTTCCCACCATTTCCCCAAAAAAGTCGGTTTGACAGATATGGGGGGGGGGAATACTCATTTTAAGGGTGAAAATATTTTTGAAATCGAGTTTTTTAATGGCGATTGTTTAAATTCGTTTAAATAAATTATTTGTGCACTAATTATTTTAATTTTTTTTTAAGCACAATGGTGTATTGCATTATTTTTACATGAGATAAGTGACACAATGATTTGACCTTTTTAAGCATGGTGTATTATATTTTTACCAATGGTAATTCTTCCTGATTGCATCATTTTACATTATTGAAAAGCAATTCAATCGTCATATGACTAGAAAGTAATTACCAATATTTGATGTATTTGTTTATACTATTAATGTATTTATACCTATTCCTTTAGTAGTGTATATCCTAAGCGTTTTAAAATCCTAAACTCACCACTGATATTTAGCAATATTTTATACATTCCAGATACATTGCTCATCGGAGAACTGTGACCAGGAAACTCTAATAATCACTGGCAAAACCAATGCTGACTATATCAACCACAAGCCTGAATCTTATGCGTTCTTGTAAGTTCACAAACCTTTGATGCAACTCACTTAATAAATATTTAAAGAGTTATTTTCTAACAAAACAGGACTGTGTACAGAGTACAGGGTGTTATTAGTAATGGGAATAGTGAATTTAATTAGTAACAACAAAACATGAATTTCTTATGGTTTATATGTAAGTATAGTAGGATTCGTTTCCCTTTACCAACTCTATTTTATATTCTCCGTAGTACATTAGTAGGTTTTAGGGGAATGCAGAAAAAGAATCGTAAGATTCTTGGTTAATGGTATGGGGCCCTATCCCAGAATTTTGACCCTTTCTCCACACCATTTTTGACTCTTTTTCGCCCCCTGCTCCACAATACCCACCCAAAACCCCAATCAAAAATTCTATTCACCACCATTCCAACCCTGGACCTCCTATTCCCAAATTCCCCCTCCAAATTTTGACTCTGTTTCGTGAGTGGTAATAGATGGATTTTGTTAATGAATCCCCATTTTGGGGGAGGGATGACCCTAATACTACATACCTCACTCCTTGGCTCCTAGAGTTATAATTTGGGTAGGGGAAATTTTGGGTCAAATTTTAGGGTAAGGAGAGAAACCATCGTCCTTGACTCTTGACATCAAAAATGTTGGGAGGGGAGAATTTTGTGGTATGGGGAACCCAGGGTTGGAGTCGTGGGTAAGTGCATTTTTTTTAGGAATCGCCATTTTGGAGGAGGGGTGACCCTTATACCACATATTTCTCTTCTTGGACCCTAGCTGGATTAATAGCTTTCATGTAGTCTTGGGTTAGATCTCGCTCTTTCCTATCAGATCTCTCTTGTTCTCTTCTAACCCTGACGCTATAAGAGTATTAGAGAGCTAGGAGTTATTTATCCTCTTTTCTTCTTTTTTGTTACTTGTTTTTCGCCTTTAATGAACAAGGGGAAATAATAAAACCTTCACCACGTCCCTTGTCCTTACATCCAATCTCAGCTCTCGGTCTATCTTACACCTCCAGGTTATCCTGGGATTTCCCCTTCTCAGAGGACTTAGGACCATAAGGATTCCATTCCATTACTCTTCTAGTATTCTCTAACTAACTTTTGTTTCGCGTGTGGCTTATCCATGTCCATTCTTTATCTAAATTTCAAAGGGCTTTGAGTATTGCATTCCCACAACTGATTATTTGAAATTACTAGTGATCTCACAGTCGTACATGAAGACAGGCTTAACCTTGTCTCAAACTCTCTCAGCTTTACCTTTAAGTTTAGCTGATGACAATTTCAGTATTGTGATCGACTGAACTAAGGGTCTTTTGGCAATTTTTAAATTGTTAATCACTTCTTCATCCATTCCTCCACGACAGTACACTGCTCTTCAAGTACCAAAATTCCTCTATATGTTCCACTGTTTTCCTTTTATAAATAATATTTCCTCAGATGTGTTGTTCATTCTGAAATCTACCTAAGCCCTATCTACTTTCTCTTTCAAAACCTGCACCTTCTCTGTCATGTCATGGTATATTTGAGACATTGACAAATGTCGTCTGTGAAGTCCAGAACCTCTAAACGTTCATAAGGACCCATTGAAAAGCTCTTCTACTAATCTATCACCAGCTACAACCTTTCTCATCATATAGTCAATGACCATTGTAAAGAAAAGTGTTGGGAGCCTGGAACCATCCTTGGCGACACTGGAATTTCCCAGTTTTAATTGAAAAAGAATCACCATTCGTCCTACTTCAACAATACACTTGAAAATATGCATAATGTCTTTTTTTACTTTCTGGCTTTCCATAGTCTTTTACTATACTCCACATAAATTCCCTGTTTATACTAACAATACCGCGTTCAAAAACCAACAAATGTATAACCAATTGTTATTTTGTTCAGGTTCCGCAAAGTGTTGGACGAATCTGACAGCCAAGAGTCTGTTTTTAATACTGTTGCAAAGCCTGTGGTTCAAAGGTATTTATTATAGTTAATTTATTGAGAATGATTTCTAAAAAATTAGATATTTATAATCATAAATTTTAAGTGTAAAAACACTGTATTTTCATTTACAAAGAAATAATAAGTTTGCAGTACCGCAATAAATGAAAACAATAATAAAATCTTTCTGAAGATCGACTTTTTTTTCGAAACTACATTTTAAATGATTTATCCGTTCGGAACATATTAGAGCTTTACAATTATTTAACATATATACTTTATTTATCAATTTTTTAATTTAAAATCAAATCACTAAAATAATAACTTCTAAATAAATACGATATTTTAACATTTTAAATTGCTAAATAACTTACATTTAATTTTAGAGTTTCCTAACAAACGTGTTTAAAACTAGAATTTATTAAAACCACTAGATTGGAAAATCTGCTAAATACTACAGTTATTAAAAACATTTTAACGGATCTACTGATCTTGTTGGTTAACAACACTTGTATACTAAATTTCATCAAAATCAGACTTTAGGTTTAAAAGTTTTGGAGAGGATAGATAAACAAGTAAATATATAAACGAATCGTCATAACGTTATAGTAAACAGATTTTCAATGTTGTGGAGGAGGGAGGAAGATTGTAAAAAAATTCTACTAAATTTGTCTAAATCATTGTACTAAATTCTTATTTTTATCATAAAAACCTGTTTGCTGTATCTATGTATTATAAAGTTTAAAGCTGCATAACAATAGCAGCAGTGCGATGTACGAGATAGAAAGTAATTTGCAAAAAAAAAATGATCAGTTAACTTTTTGAAAATTACCGACCGATGTATTAATACCAAATTTTAGCAAAATCCGATTACAATTCAACCCATGAAGAATTTTCTAACATACCAAGTTTCCTAAAAGCCCCCCCCCTATTATTATTTTTTTATTAATGGAAATAGACAGATTTGCTTTGAGGAAAGTTTAGATAACCAAAGGAGGAGTTTTTTGAAGTATCAACATTTTCAACCCTTACCCCCAAAATGTGGTAGTTTGGGGATAAGTCAAGAATTTTAAATAGCAACCCCTATTGAATGATACCTCATTTTAAAGGTATTTTAAAAATAAGAATAATGACGTAAACTAGAGGTCTCTAAGTTCATCCTACCCAACATAGCGAACAATCAAATTGTGAATGTTATCCTACAAACTCCGGTTGTTTTTATTACATTACAAACTGCTCTATGTTGGTAAAATGATGGTAAGAGACTTAACTTGTTTTTTTAGCTCAGATTAAGTTCTGGAAAAGGCAACCATTTACTTCTTGGCAATAGATTCTGGACCAAAAGCATGTTGTACGTTTCGTAACATTTCCGGTGTAATTATTAACGTAAAATTCACAATTCGATTGGTCGCTATGTTGGGTAGGATCAACTTAGAGACCTCTAGTTTACGTCATTATTCTTATTTTTAAAAGACCTTTAAAATGAGGTATCACTCAATAGGGGTTGCTATTTAAAAGTCTTGACTTACCCCCAAACTACCCCATTTTGGGGGTAAGGGTTGAAAATGTTGATACTTCAAAAACTCTTTCTTTGGTTATCTAAACTTTCCCCAAAGCACCGTCTATTTCCATTAATTAAAAAAAATAATAGGAGGGGGGGACTTTTAGGACACTTGGTTTGTATAATTCCTATACAATGTAAGGGTGCTAGCTGTTTTAATTGGAAAGTATTTGAAGTAAAAAGTCAAATGACATCAACCCAGAACTTTTTATGTTGACTTACTTGGGCGTTGTTAAATTTTTATACCAATATTAAAATAGGAATAGAGGTAGAGTATAATGTATTAAAAACCACTAGAAATTTTAAAATAAATATTATTATTGACGAAGCAGGTCAATAAGTAGCAGTATTTAGTGAACAATTAATTAATAATTAATTCTTACGGTTGACGTTCGTTCATACTAGTAATTTTCAGTTTAAAAAAAACATAACTTTTCATTTATCGGTTTCAAAATGGCGGCTTTACAAAAACTTACTTGTTTTAGTTCCATTAATGCTTAACAATATGATCTTTGCTTTATTGTACATCATAGGGTAACAGCAATACATAGATACAAAACTTGAAGAAAAAAAATCTTTTACAATTTACTAAAACACTTTTATTGTGCATTTTTTAACAAGGTATTTAAATTTAATACTTGTAAAAGAAATCGTTCCTCAATAACATTATACATATTTCTAGTGTTTCAAAGTTAATTATAATTTAGTTTTATTCAAAGTATGGCGTCACTTTGTTATACAACGGATCTTAACTTAAAGCTTGTAATAAATTATCGCAACTATTCTAAAAGTAGCCTTAATTGTGATTTTCAAATTTCTAATAGTTTTTATTACATTACACTCTATCTACGTACCAATATAGCTTCTAAACAGTAGAATGTATTGAAAAAATACATAAGAGTAAAACAGTCTTAAAATTATGAGTACAATCATAAAAAATAGGTATTTCTATGTCCTTGTGACAGAGTCTGAGGGAATAAAAAATAAGGTGAGGTAGAAATATAAGAATAAAATAATTGTTTTTGAAGTCTTAGAATAAGATAGGTTAAGACTTCAAATTATACTTGTACCTTTTTAAATAAATTGTGTACGAAACTTAAAGAGAAGAAGGGTTTAGGCTCCGTAATTTTAACTCTCTGCCTTTCTCTCTTTACCTTGCGTCCAGTGGTGTTGTATGTATATATATATATATATATATATATATATATATATATATATATATGTTTGTGTGTGTGTGTATACAGGGGTGGTGAAAAGTCCCGGAACGGGTTAATATTTTTTCAACCGTTACAGATGGAACTTTATAACTTGGTACACTGTTACTGGGCATAAAACACTATTTTACCACAATTTCAATGAGCCGCTTCCACTTCGGGGTGACGGCCCACAAGGAGTCAGAAGAAATTCTTAAATGAGAGTGTGGGTCGAGTTGTACATCAAATTAAAGATCTAATTTAGTAGAATACAATGCCGCAAATCCGACTTCGAAAGGTTCACCCTTAACAAAATGGCGGCGTTTTAAAGTTTATGAAAGTTACTATGGCGTTGAGTGTTAAAGATAGTACAGTATTTCAAATTCATGCCATCTTTGAATGGCCGCCATTTCCGGCTCGGTTGTCCGTTTGAAGTCGGATTTGTGGCATTGTACTGTGCTAATAAAGACCTTTAATTTGATGTACAACTCAACCTATGCTCTCGTTAAAGATTTTCTTCCGACTCCTTGTGGGCCGTCCCCCATTAGAGGTTAAGGGTCAAGTGGAACTCTAAAAAATAGCTTTATAGCTTCAACACTGATTTCTGGGCGTTTGTTTTGAAACCTGTACCGAGTAAACATGTTCCAGCTATCTTTAACACTCAACGTCATTGTACCTTTCATAAACTTTAAAACGCCGCCATTTTGTTGAGGGTGAACCTTTTGAAGTCGGATTTGCGGCATTGTATTCTACTAAATTAGACCTTTAATTTGATGTACAACTCGACCCACACTCTCATTTAAGATTTTCTTCTGACTCCTTGTGGGCCGTCCCCCCGAAGTGGTAGCGGCTCATTGAAATTGTGGTAAAATAGTGTTTTATGCCCAGTAACAGTGTACCAAGTTATATAGTTCCATCTGTAACGGTTAAAAAAATATTAACCCGTTCCGGGACTTTTCACCACTCCTGTATATATATATTGTATTATATTACTATACGACCCCAAGATAGGATACAGAAAAAGTAGGCTTGTGGGGAGTTAGTGACATAAAGAAACGCTAAAAACATATAGTACTAGGTTATATAATAAAAACCTGTATAGCTCGGCGTAGTGTGTGTGTTTTAGTGAAATGACTCTTCCACCAGCTGTCTTTTTTCTTTACAAACTAGTATTCGTGGTGAATTCATAGACTTGGGTGTTGGCATTTGTGCGATCGTGATATCTAGAATTTTTTATATTTTTAAATTTTCCAATACTTTTAATATAAAATTCTCAATATAACTGTGTTTGTGTGTTACAGTGCACTTGAAGGATACAATGGAACTATCTTTGCATATGGACAAGTACGTTATTTGAATAAATCATACACAAATTATTGTAGTATGTCTAAATGATTAGAAAATTCTTTTAATATAATTAATTCGTAAATAATATATTTATTTTGTATGATAATTCCTCCATAGACTCCTTACGACAACCCCATGAGAGACCTTGAAAGCAAACATCTAACATTCGCACGAAATATATTCCTTAGATCCTCCATTGATCTTCATGGTTCCTTTTAACAGAATCGATAGGCGTCTCATTCTACCAACACAATTATTTTTAAGTGTTATCAGACTGGACTCTGTCCACATGAGAGATATTGTCAGCCGTAAGTCTACCTAGCTACTCTCTGATATACATTATTGCTTTTATGCGGATTCCTATTGCTGATGAATGGTCAACAGGTAGGGTCACTTCAAACATAGTCTCTTGTTGAACAATAACATTAGAAACTCCCTCATAGGTATAAAAATACAATATATATTCTACGGATTTCTTTTTCTCCCCACAATTATAAAGTTAGCTATCTCCCAAGGTCTTTGCAAATCACCCAGGGTCAATATTCAATGAGCAGTGTCCTCATCAGTACAGTTGAGAATTCAAAGTTCAGGAGAGGCAGTTTATCATCAAACCTGGGACAATCATCACTACGGTATCTGAGTAAGTATTTATCAAATAGGAGTTAATATTTTCCTAAAAAAAAAAATACAATTTTTTTTTCTTGTTATTTAAATGCCAAATATATCTCTGTTATTATCGTTTTATAAAAAATTTAAAAAAGAACAAAATAAAGAACCGATAACCGATTTAGTCAAGCGAGACCATATAGGAAAGGTGAAAGAGAGGAATCTAACCCAAGAGTAAAATTGTAGATTCAACTACATTTCTCGGATTTGCCCTGTTTCATTTAGTCTTGGGTTAGATTCATCTAATTAAAAGGTAAACTCCCACCTTTCGGTCTTACGGGCTCGTTTCGCTCGCGTATTGAGACTGCATAAATACTTGCTGAGGTCAGTTTCGGTGACTTTATATTCTACCCTAATAACTATCGAATATTAATTTTTCTTTCGAAAAGGAGACGAAATTCCATTTGTGGAAATAATTTCGTTATTTTTGGATTCGTCATAATTATATAATAATAATAATGACAACTCAAAATTAAACTCTACAATTGCGTTACAATTAAAATCTGGAAATGTTAACCTAATTTAATGTATGGTTGTCGCTTACGCTTCATGAATAACAGGTTCCAAGTTTAATCCCTGTTGGGGTTCAAATATTTACGGTGTTGACCCAATATCCTTAATTAAACTGGGTAGCTACAATTGATAGGGAAATCTGGTTGAAAAGTCTAGAACAACGTGGTTGTAATTTAAATACTGAAACAATAACGATAAGAAACTGTTTAAAGTGGGCGCCATCTTGAAATTATTAGTTTGTTTTGTTTCCTGCTATCTAATTTGATAAATTAAAATCATTTTTGCTACAAGAAACCACGTGAAAAACTGAGCGAATCAGTCTGTGTCCTAAAAATTTCACCCCCTTCTAAATTTAATTTTGAAAGAGTGAATACAAACAAACGCAATACAATTATGAGAACACTGAGGCGAACTTGAAGATTGAAATCAAACCCAATACCACAATTTAATAAAACAAACTTTTATTTTCTGATGTACATTTCAGTAACATAGTTACCATCCTCAGATGTTGACTATTAAACAAAGACTAAATCTATACATTTTATAAAACGTTGTACAAGTGAGGTTTCTACCCCACTCCTTCCTGTGGTTAGTTCAACCAACGGCATTGAACCAAGTCATTAGCTTGGTCGTGGACCAACCCCATTCCAGGTAGTGGAAGGGACAAGGTCATTGATTTAGTCAACCTCTGAGGATGGTAACTATGTTACTGAAATGTACATCAGAAAATAAATGTTTGTTTTATTAAATTGTGGTATTGGGTTTGATTTCAATCTTCAAGCAAAACGTGCTTTTGAGAAATCTTTGTAAGATTAAAAAAGCTTACCTTCGGCACAAATATGGAAGATACTCTCTTAATGTATTACGGTTACACCCACCTTTTGCAATAATTAAAAAACCAGTTCTCTTCCTCTTTAGTCCTTGGTCAATTTACTCACCACAATTATTTTCCCTTTGTCCTTGTTTTATCTGATGACAGTTGTTGGTGTAACAAGTAATGTGTAATTGTTGTGGTGTGTAAATTGACCAAGGCCTCAAGAGGAACAGAACTGATTTTTTAATGATTGTAAAAGGTGGGTGCAACCGTAATACAGAAATTCTACCCTAAAATGTTCTTTAGATCATTAAAAAAAATAGAATAATCTCCTGTCTGTACTTTCTGCAAAAAGCGCAATTTTTCTTTTAGGAAACAAAAGTTTTAAATCGAGTTTTAAATACTTTCAAAGAAAATGACGAGTAAAGAAAACCAACGAAAACAGGAAAATGACATGTTTTATTTTAGCTTGAAAGGAGAGATCTAAATTAGAGGAAAACAATCGACAATTATTGATCAGTTAGTAATAAAGTAGCGTTAAATTCACATTATAAGACTAAATTGAAAGGGTCAACTGATCGAAATCAAGTTTAAAGTACTGTTTTACACCTTAAATCAGATTTCCTTTGAGTTACAACAAACCATATGAAAAAAATAATAATAAAATATATTTGAGCTCTTCTATCTAATAAATAATTCGTTTACGCTAGCCAAACAGGTTTTGGCAAAGACTACATTTTAAATTATTATTCTCTTATATTGATGTCTCCTCTAATTGAACTACTTTAAAAACATTGCATAGACTTTATTATATTAAATCATGGTATTTAATTAAATTAATTTTATTGTTGAACAGACTGGGAGTGGAAAGACATTTACAATATCTGGATTGCCACAGAAGAAGGGAATAGTGCCACGCACATTTTCTTATATATTTGACAATATTAAAAAGGTAAGTTATAACTTGATAAAAATAAAATAATATTTTATATCAATATATATGATGCAGGATGGGTGTTAAATTCAAGATGCAACTAAATTTTGCGGTAGAATTTTTTTTAATAAAGTTACTGCAATTGTTTATTCAGGGCCTAAATACCATAGAAGAAGGAATTAGAATAAGAAAGTCACAGCCAATGTTTAACAGCGTGATACGAGTGCGATCGGCCCCTAATAGCGCCACTAGTTGTTTTGTAGCAGTTCTTGTTTTCAAGTAGTTTCGGTTACTGCCACCGTGCCATCCCGGCGCTGTATCTCCACAGCCAGCACTGTCAAGCAAGCCCAGCCCACCCCGTCAGCTTGGCAGCGATGCTACTAGCGCTTTCTGTTGTCCAGTAACCAAACTAATTCCTTCTTCTATGTAAATACCGAGTTTATCGAAATATGCAATAAATAAAAACTTCTTTTTTTTCGTGTCCGAGATTATTCTTATAAACGTACTTGGATGCGTAGGTAAACCTAAGGACCCTTATAATTTCACTCGCGCGTCTGTCCGTCTGTCTATCTTTAAGTTACAACCTGTCCACACAGACAAGATGATAAATCCTTTATATGTATCAAACTTTGTATTTATATTCTTTGAACTGTCCAACATATAGGAAAAATATAGGGAACATATATAGAATATACAAATATAGGAAAAATAACTGTAAAAAAATGACCGTTGGGTAATTAAGTGCCAAAAACTATTCAGTTGAAAATTTTATTTGTGGAAATATTATGTGTGGGGTACAAAATAAAACTAGCAGTAATTCTGATTACGAAAATGTATGTTTATTTGACGAAATAATTAATATGTTGGTGCTAGGCCGAATTTAAAATGTCTCCTCCCCCTTAAACTTGCACTCGGCATGACCTATAAATCTGAAAAAAAATGGATTTGAAATTATATCGCAGTGAAAAATCATATATTATAGTTTTTTGTATGACGAATACAACTTAATTTAACCACATAGTGAAATGCATATTGTATAAGTTTTACAACCAGTTTTGTGACATGTAAGACAAACAATTCAATAGCCATTAAAAGATAAATTGCATTGATTTCTTTATTAGGGTCTAAAGGTGAAACCAAGAACACTTATAATTTCAAGCGCTTGTCTGTCTATATGTAAGTCGCAACCCGTCTACACAGACAAGACGATAAATCCTATATATTTCAAACTTTGTATTTAAATTCTTTGTATTGTCTCAAATGTAGGAAAAGTATAACGGTAACAAAAAAATCACCTTTGGGGGGTTAAGGGACAAAAACTATAAAGTTGAAAAAAATTAATATGTTATGTGTAGGGTATCAATAAAACTAGAAGTTATTATGATTACGTATATGTATGTTTATTTGACGAAGAAATTAATATGTTGGCGCTAGGCCGCTTAAAAGACTTCGACTTTATAAAAATAACTGTCCTTATATGTCTAAGGGCCCTAAATTGTATAGTTTTATAACACGCTTGATTTTTTTTATTGTATGATTAGGCCTATATAACTTTCAAAAATCAAAAAAACCAATATTAAAGTGTATAGAAAACTACATAATTATTTGATAGTCAATATTTCTTTAATATGGTCATTATCTAGAGGTATTAAACATCTAAAACTAAATAAATAGAAAATGGTTTATTACAATCATCATCTGCAAATAAAAGTAGAAATATGGTAGTCGTAAGGGGTAAATTTAATCCACTTTTATATATTAATTATTAGCTACCAAAATTAAATCTAAAAACAATAGTAAAATAAGGTTTTGGTCCATAAGAGATCATAAAGCTATAAATAAATTTTGAAAAAATTTTGTTGTACAACCTTTCTTGCCATTTGTATATTTTTAGATATGGTTATTTGATTTTTCAAAAATGGAGTTGTGTATTTGGGGTAATATTTTAAAAAAATGCCATTGGCAATTAGTACTGATGCCTGATTTGATGTTTATTATTATTATAAAATCGCACATCTGAAATCAATTTTTCAGTTACTCTTAGCCGCTGAACAGTTTTGAAATGGTGACCGATAAAAACAAAATGCTCATACCGAAATGTTTGCTTTTCAAAGACCTTTACTATTAGGTATAATTTGATCTACGGAAAGAGACCTCTAAACCTTGGGCCTCCAACTTCAAAACAAATATTTTCTCTAAACAGGGAGTAAATACATAATTATATATATATATATATATATATATATATATATATATATATATATATATATATTCCCATGACTAATAACACATTGAAAAAATATTACGCATTGACTTTCTCCTTCATTTCTATTGGAAAATATAGTCGCAACGGTAGTTCTTGACTTTGTGTAATTGGCATTTTAATATATTATATTCTATAACGTCGGCTCGATATATTAACCCATGTGTCATACTACTGATAAAAATACAGAACACTTGAGTGGTATCTGTGCCGTGAGGCTTCCAACACGAATTGTAATTTCTCATCGAGATTCGAGCGGTGTTATTATCGATTACTTCCTTCAAATCCTCTTACTTCGTGATTGTAGCAATCAATCAAACGTGTAAAATAAGCTTCAACAAACGAAATGCGCGACACTTGCAAATAAAAAACCAGTTTATGGGTTCCAATCATGGTACTTACCCAGCCCATTCATAACAAATCTCTAACAGGCCTTGTAAATGTGTATATTTTATTAAGTATGCATTCGCTTCGGCCGTGTCTGTGACTCGGTCCTGCCGCTTCTCGTAATTATAATTTTGACAATAACTTCGCTATTTGTCATCATGGAGAGGTGGGATTAGTACCATTACATGCAGAATCGAAGTCTGTAGATTTTTATCTAATTTAGTGTGTTTATAAAATGAGTGTCACTTTGAGATTTTTATTCTGAATTTTAATATGGTTCTTATGAGCACGCCTTAACCAAATTTCATGTTTCTATTTTAATTTTTTTGGCAACTATCGTGCTTATGTACTAACGACAACAACGAACGGATGTCAAAAATCACTTTTTTCTGTTTCTGCAGCTTTCTATGACATTCTAAAACAGGGATTTTTTAAATGTTAGCAAAGTGCGATTATAACGATGTCAGAAAAATACGATTTCTTTAACCTAAAACTTTCAAACACCATATTCATTATAATTGGTCGGATCTCCATCTTCTTTCTTCTATTGATCTTCTTCTCTTAACTCCTGATTCCTTAGTCATCCTCAGCAGTCTTTTCTCCTTTAACTACAAACAGTTTATCTAGGAGCTAGGAGGTGTTTCTGAGGACTTTGTTCTAAGCCTACTTTCACTCTGATGACCTCGACCTCAGCTGATGTTTTTAGGTCTTAGGACTAAAAAGAACAACTTTAGCATCTCAATGCATGTATTGAAAACAGCTGTTTTTTTAAACAGTATGACGAAAAATATGTTTTGACCCTTCTCCCCTCAAGTAATTTATAAAAAGATATTTCTGACATTCTAGTGAAATTATAAAAAGTAGATCATTATATTTCCTCAAATGAGAATAAAAATTATAGTAAATACTTCATCTAACGAGTTTTTATGATAGGAAAGCTCCACCTTAGGTGTAGTTTTATTTTGTTGTTTTATACCTTCGTTATAGGAATTATAGTATCATTACATATTCATCATCAAAACACATTTATTTTAACTGACTTAGTACAAAATACATTTTCTAATTATTCCACGAGGAATAAGTAGAAATTCGGCAAAAGAGTTGAACCTGTTAAATCTCTAAAAGCATTGACTCGCCTAGAATACTATTAAAACAAGCGTCTTTGATACAGTGCGGTACAGAACCTCTAGTTATTTGGAGTTCTTCAGAAAAACAATCCTGCAATGCCTCCGATATATCGTAACCGGGGTGAACAAGACTGCCACCTAGATTTCCCTTCGGTGGTTTTCACTAGAAGGGATATCGTTACAAATTGTAATACGAGCTTAAATTTTGTACTTATGCAGATTTGTGTATTAACGTAAGTGGGATTAATCGGATCAAAAGGGGGGGGGGGTAAATGGATCAAATTTTAAAGACTAACCGCTTTGTACAAATATTCTTGCTTAAGACGCTACTATAAGGAAAATCATTGTAGTTTATTTATAATTATAAATTTGGCGTTTTATTAAATATTAATAATTGATTGACTTGTTTTGTTATAGAACTCAGATGAAACTTGCCAAGTGTGTTTATCCTATTTGGAAATATATAACGAGCATGGCTACGATTTGTTGAAGGCTGACAATCGCATGGGGAATACCGAGTAATTAAACCATTAAGTTTATATATTTATTAATTAACAAGAGAATAATCTGATTAAACAATTATTACTGTATCTGAAGTACAATGTAAACGTTTGTCAAAGTGGAATTCACTTTAAATATAAATATGAATTACAAATGTGAACAACCTCAATTGTTTACGGGGTGAATCTATCTAACTTTAATCTCACCCAAATCATAAGCGAAAACATTACAAACATAATATTTAGAACGAACTGCGTCAATAATATTCTGGTTTTACCGTTTTAAAAATATTACATTCAAAATTATTCAGTTCAAGTAACGCCAAAAAAAAACAGCTTTCGGAATTAGCTGTTAAAACAAAACTATATGAACCGTGTGCCCGTGAAAAAGTTCGAATATCTCAAAATCGGCAAAATTGATTTAGATCAAACCATGTTGACAAACTTCATGGGAAAATTGTTGTTCATGAGTCATTTACGTGGGTCATTTTTTAAAGTGGAGTAACAGAAATTTTATTTATGAACATAAATTGTATCAAAAACTTAAGTATGAACATATTTTTACTTCTTCATAGTCACCAAGAATATCTAAGCATTTGTTAAGTCGTGGCACTAGCTTTTGGACCCCCTCATCATAGAACTCTGCCGCCTGATCATTTAACCGGTTAGTAACAGTTTCATTCAACACGTCATCATTTTCAAATCACTTTCCACCAAGATATTCTTTGAGTTTATGAAACACATGAAAGTCTGATGATGCCAGGTCAGGGCTGTAGGTGGGATGGTCCAGTAATTCCCATCGAAAGTTGGCCAGTTGCGTCTTGGTCATTGCTGCATCGTGAGGCCGAGCGTTATCCTGAAGCAGCACGACACCGCTAGACAGAAGTCCCCGCCGGCAGTTTTGAATAGCGCGCCTAAGCTTGGTTAGGGTTTCGCAATATCTCTCAGCATTTATGGTCCGAATAACCGAGCGCACTTCACAATCGGCGGGTTTATTGATTAACATGGCGACAAACAAAAGCAGTGTTACGATAGGACCAACAGTGGCAGAGACATGAAATCAACTGACTGCATAGTTGGGGACTGGGCAAGAGTGGCTAAGCTTGAGCGGGCGTCACGTGACAGCCTGCGCGGTTGCTATGCGCAAACGGTTCTTACTTAAAAAATGATCTCTCGTAGAAAAAACTATTCCGATGGCAGTCAGAGTTTATATCATTATTTTCCAGTTAGCGATTTAAGTACAACACTTTTGAACAATTAAACCTATTGTTTTATATATATTCTCCATTATATTGACTTTATCCCTATGTTGTGTGACTTTTGGTTGCTGCATAATGCTGTTACAAGAAACAGGTCACACAATCTAGTGGAATTATATGCAACTAATAACGTTCTTATTAAATTGAATACATATATAAATTTTTAATTTATAAAGCTATATTATGATGGTTTAATGTGACGTAAAGTTTTTTGTGGATATATCCATTTTAAGATCCCGAGAGTCCAAAAAAAAACTAGTTTTAGAAATGATGTCTATCTGTCTAGTGCTTGACAATTATCATCTTAACAGTGTTGTTCATGCCAAAAACGTAGACAGGTTTTAGTAAGGTATTTTTTGATCATATTTCGAAGACATTTTCTTCAATTGTTCAAAATTCGATAACGCAAAAGCACAAAATTCTGTTTTCTAAAAATTTGCTCCAACGATTTGCAAAAATGTAATCTATAATGTAGTCAAACGAAACTTATTGGATGACATCCCTCTCAAATCCATTCATCATGGCAGCAAAAAGCAAAAATACTAAATTCTTATTTTCTCAAAATTAGCTTGAAATGTTTACTAAAATGTATCTCTAAGCACCCAAGATATTGGTCGACATTTCTCTTAAATCTGTTCATTCATTTCAATATGGCGGGGAGACAATACTTGATTAAAGTCAAACAAGAAAAACACAAATTTGATTTGGCTGAGACGAAAAGTGCACAGCATTGTATAACGATTTATAAAAATTACAATTTTAATCTTATTCAAGTATTTAAATTACTCTTTCTGCTGCTTACGTTTATTAAAGTAGTACAAAGGTTTTGATGTCCAAATGGATTAATATTAATATTTTACATCCTGTAAAATTATATATTTATAGAAAAATCTTTTACTCAATTAAGCTTAAATTAGTGGCCGATTTTCCCATAAGCAAAGTAGGTGAGGCCATGTAATTAGGGCGCAACAACATTTAGAAAAATTACAGGATTTTTTAATAAAATGAGTTACTTTCACGTAACGATTTAATTGCTGAAGTTGTTGGGACATATGTAGGTTTAATTTTTTTAATTTATGTACCTTTTGTGGATGTATGAATTAGATATGATGTACCTTGTGTGAAAACTTAATTTTCATTTCCTGAAAATTAAATAATGATTTTTTGTTATAAGAAACAATTCATAAAAGAATGTTAATCTTCCTAATTCCTTTTTTTAGCTTTACATTTTATAAATAACTTTCTACTCTTACATAGGGTCCACGACGTTTTTAACCTAGGGACGTCAAATCTACCATTGTTCATAATATTATAAATACCACCTGGAAAACGCAGCATCCCTTAATAAAGGGTGGGGGCTAAGGGCATAAAAAATGTTATATTTCGCTATGTGATTTCCAAAAATTGTAATCAAATTTATTAAGATAAATAATACAAGACAAATCAGAAACAAATTAATTAAGAATCAACATCAAAACAATGATGAATAATAAGTTTTTGTTTTGTTTACATTTTAATAAGAACTTTTGAAAACAAATGTTTGTCTTATCTGAACATTAAACAAGACAGTAATAATAATAATAAATATAGTCATATTTATATTCAGATCTTTCTGAATCACTAGCTTTGCTTTCTAAATGTGACTAGTTTAAAAGTAATAAATTCAGTTTATTTTGTCTATGTCTGTTCTTGTCCAAGATATGGGGTAAATTTCTGAGGGAACTCTATCCAGTCTTTAAAAATATTTTGCTTGAAACAAATATTGTACGCTCAATGTTCCACCTAAATTTTAATCAGTCGTGTATACCTTTTTTAAGAAATATATTTTAATTTTCTCTATTATTTACATTTAATTTTGTTAAAGTATATTTGAAATTAATCAACACCGCCACTAATATCCTATCTGCAATAAATTTCTTCAATATCCTGTCCACAGGCTTATATATTTTTAACATGTGGTTTATTACTCTGAAATTTAGTTCTTTAACACAGTTCCAGAAAATAATAAAAAACAAAAGTTTTATTGATAGTTTCAAAAGTTAACTCAGGTATTATCTCGTTGAAAATGCATTTTACTCGGTGGAAGAATATCTTTGCGCTTCTAAAAACACCTAAACTTAGTCTGCTGATAACGGGAAAGGCTTATATATTTTTATTTGTTCTTGTTTCAATGTTTGTTATTTTACAATAGTGTTTTTTATGTAGATTTATATGTTATTTTATTTAAATCCATACGTTATTTTCTCATTTCTTTTTTAATAATATTTACATATAATCTGTAATTTATGTCACATGATTCCTGAAACAACGGAAAGGTGATGAAGTATATACGATTCTCCCAATATATCATGGTTACATGGGAAGCATTGAAAAAATTATTTTATTACATTTAAAATTCACGGAACATAAATTAATAATAAAATCTTTATCATCTATAAAGTGATGGAATTCGGTGAACCGTAGTTCTTCACACTATGATGTGTAATGACAAAATCATTTATTTTCAAACTGTCTCCAATTAAAGGGGGGGTACAGGCTTTTCTTATGGTGGTTGTACAATGGGAAGTGTAGACAGATCAAATAATTTTTCTATTCAAATTATAAACATATTATAAATTGACTATTTTTTTTTTTTTTTATTATTGATTTGTAGGAATCTGGTTATTTAACCTCCTAAAACAGAAAATTTATATTACTTGTTAAATAGTATTTGACTTATTGGAACTTCTGAGTAAATCTATTTTACACAAAGAAAATATTTGCTTTAGTAAACATTTGGCATAATCGATCTAAGCATGAATTTTTTAATTGCCAATAGAACCATTATACAGTGGAGCGAAGAAAATTACCACATTAAAATATATTTAATGTAAAATGTTTTATTTGCCGTTTTTTAAATAAATTTCACGGTTGGAATGTATTTCCTAAATGAGTTTTCCCAAAGTCAAGACCTAGCTAATCCATTTCCCTCACCCAAAAATGATTCATTCTTTTTTTACAAATATTCTAGAATTCTTGTTTATCTTGTGAATTAACATTTGTATATTGACTAGGAAAGTAGTTCTACAGGAGAATGAAGCAGGCGAGATGCAGCTTCGTAATCTATCTCTGCATACGATTGACTCATTGGAAGAAGCCATGGTGTTGTTTTCTTTTGGAGAAACAAACAGGTATTAATAAGAAAGATTTGTGTTTTACAATTAATTAATTAATTAAATATAGAATAAATGAATACAAATCTTGCTTATAACAAGCGTTTTATTTACGCAAGAGTACAATTTATTGACGGTTAACTTTTAAAAAGTGTATGTCTAAATCAAAGGGTTTTCCAGCCTTATTTACGAAACCATACCATCAGTCATAAACATTTAATCAGCTATGGAACTTGTTTTCAGCAGTCATAGGAAATCTTCAATTTGAACAGTGAGCATAGATATTTTCTGTTAGTGTTATTGTATTTTTATTTCTTCTTCTCGATCTTTGTCTCATCAGTTTGGTTCAAGACTTTCTTAATTTAACCTATAATGTGGGGACTTGCCATGGTGAATGGTACTATTGTGTAATTACTAAAATTAGGAGTCCAGGAATCAACAGCAAGACTAGCAAGTGCTCAAACTCTCACATGTCTTGCCGTTACAGGAACCATTAGTATCTAATCCTTCCATTCGATCTGTTTATAAAGGCATAGCAAGAAAAAGAACACATCACTTCCAATTTGAGGGACTATAGAAGTGTACACAGGCTCAACTGAGACACTCCAGAATACCATCCGGGGTCACCAGGGACATGACATTGGAAAGTATCTCGGACCACATGAAGGTATCATTCGAAACCATTCTCAGTGGTAATACCAGATCGCAAGGAATGCTTAGAGGGAAGGAGGCTCTTACATTTGTCTGTACTGGATTGGTTTACAGACAACTCTAAAACGAAGAGAGAAACAGGAGATGGGATCCAGGGAGTGAAATCTGGGCAAGAACTTGTCCTACTCTTGGGAATGTACCCAAAGGTGTTTTAGTCAGAAATTAAAGCCCTAATGACTTGTGTTCGAGAAAACTTGAAACACGGATAAATGTATTTTCACAGATAATCAGAAAACTATGAAAACCCTGTATTCTAACAAATTTAGGTCAATGTAGATCTGGAATTGTTCATCAGTGGCAAAATTCGTAGGGCTTGAGACATTCTGTGGTAGGCTATATCCAAATATACAAGAGGCTGACTGTGTAGGGAATGAACTGAGAACGAGCACAAGAGAAGCTGGAGGAATACTTCAGGATAAGGATCAGTTAACTTTCACTTCTCTTCTTCTCTAAGCAAGTTGTATCTGAACTTCTTTCATTGGAAAGGTAATCAGAGCGTTCAACCATCTGAGAAAACACATGCCCAAATGGATACATTAACTGGGGAGCCACTATGTGGGAAATGTGGCCTGCAAGAGGAAACTAAAAAACACCTGATTTTTGAATGTGAAAGTCTTGATCAGGAATGAACTGAGACCTTTGGGTTTCAAAATTCCTCAAGACAGCCTTATTAGGAATACTTTAAGATTCATTGAGGTTATGGGCCTTCTGGAGGATGTGTAGACATATACATCATCTTATCTTACTTGGGAGTGCGATGTACTGAAGGGTCAGACTATAGAAAAGAAAAAGAATTGATCAAGTAAAGCAAACTCCTGTTTTAACCCAACAATTTGGAATTTCCTATGTGTGTTTGTTATGCAGTTACAGTCACACCCATGAGACCCATAAACCAATTGTTATAAAATTTAAAAATAAGATTCTTCAAAACAAGGCTGTTCAAAATTTGTATATAAGGGTTTTTTTAATATTTTACTTTTTTAAATAACGATGAGACGAAATATAAAATTCAGGATTAAACTGAATTTAGACAGATTTATACAAAGTGCTCACAAACATATGTTTTAGATACAATGGTAATAAAATTTATTGAAATAATTATTAACTTATAAAATCATTTATAATCTCAAATTTTATCATAGCTAGTATATCATTTTTAAATTTTTTATTTCACCTGGTTATGGTCGATTAGGCCTAACTAGGCAACAGAATTAGTTAAGTACCACAAATTCATTAGAGATTTTTTGAATTCACTTCAAGTATACAAGATTGAAATTAAGAGACATGTTTAATTAAATTGTCTCACTCGAATATACCAACACTCACTTCAAGTTATTTATTGTTAAATTTTTTTATGTCTTTAGAAACAAGCAATTTTTCATTTTGTTCTCACGTGCACTAGTAGTTTAGCATTTGAGAACTGATAAGAGACTAACTGAAGTTCAAACAGGATCTTGCATTCTAGAGTAGTCTGCCATAAAGATAAGAGTGAGAGAGACAGAGAAATATTAACCTTGGATTTTATAGATAACATTTTAAAGACTATTATAGATATGATTATAAAACAGATTTACATACGGTAACTGTTTTATTAAGGAAGAATACTTAATATACTAGTCTACTTTTGCTATGTTTATATATGAACACAACAGTACATTGGACTTGGCTGTATGATACTAGAGAGGCTGCAGGGCTCTTTTTAAGAGCTTTCCAAGTAAACGTTCATACATTTTCACACTACCTATCCACTTCAGATTCCATCCACCTTTTTTTATGTAGTCTTGGGTTAGATCCCTCTCATTCATCTTTCTTATCTGGTTTCTCTGACCAATTCTTGTTCTTCTCTGACCCTGATGCTAAAGTTAGAGTATTTTATGTTATTTTTCCTTTCTTTATAACACAATGGTGATAAAAGGTTTTTAACTTTTAACAACAGAAGAAATATACTGTAATAATATGTACAATTAATTGCTATTTCTCTTTGCATTCAACATAAAATACATTTAGTTTTAATAATAACATTGATTATATCATTCAATGGTGTTTACCAAACCAAAATTACAAGTAGAATATTTAATATAAAACCTCTTAACATAATTTGTACTAAACATGTTTAGGTTTATGACTGATTAGGATCATCTTTCTATTCTGTACGTAATTTAAGAGAAAATCAAAAGAAAACAGAGATATAATTTTCTGCAGCACTCCCATCAATACTGCAGTTAAATATCAAACACTAAAGGATTCTTGTAATAATATAAAATGATACATGCATTGTATAAAATACATTTTGTTAAATACACAATATCATTTAAAATTAAATATGTGTTTCTCAATAACAACAACCATTATACGGTAAAAGAGCAGTAGAGAGTAAAATTGAGAAGTAAATGCATATAAAGTACAATTTATTCTGATGACTATGAGGAGTGTAAAAAGATAACAATAACAATATTAAATTTATACCAATCTATATGTATTAAATAGAGGATTCATAGACAACAGAAATCAGAGTAATTATGAATCATACAAGTAATAACAGTACTAATATAGCAGTTGTTACAAAAATATGTTTCTTTTAATGTTAAAAATATAATTTATATTTATATTTAACAGCCATATTGTAACAATTTAATAACTAAGGTTGTTTTCTTAATGTTTTTTATATAAAAAGTTGAGCGCCATTTTGTAATGTTTATTACAAAAATAAAATTGAATTTAATTATAACAAATTCACTCTTGAAGAGAGTATAAAATTTCTCTGAGGTCGCAAGTTCTTTAAAACAGTGTACTTTGCAGAATATTAAATAAAATACATAATCCTTTTTTCTGAAATGCACATTTTATTATTAATAAATATCTTTTAACATAAAATTTTATACAAATAAAAATATTACCTGAAAAGACAAAATTAAACTAAACATCCTACACTCTATATTAATCAAAATTATGTTTCATTAAAACTTTATTTGTTATTATTATTATTATTATTATGGTTGCAACCTAATTTCAAAATGAAATTTCTAATTATAAAAAGCTAATATTTTTTATCTTTCACAATTACTTTTATAAAATATTCATTCTTTTTAAATTTAAAATATCTAATTCAAAAAGTTAAACAATGAAAAAATTTTAATTATAAAAGATTTCAATAATTATATTCAAATAAAACATTTTCTTTCTTTGAAAAAAAAACATGTGACGATTCTACAAACATATTATTCAACTTTCAACAATAAATTACAAATTCTAACTATTTTCATTTTTAAATTTCTATAAAAAATAGTTTAAACATGTTATACCAGACATGCACTTATTCACAGGAGTTAAATTGAATGTTTTACATAAAACTTTTAATTATTTCACTTATTTTCCGGGTTGAAACCAGATGGCGTCCTTCTACCAAAATCTCGTCTCTCGTTTTTAAAAATAACTTTTTTAGATTTACTTCGTATTCTCCATTCATCTAAGATCACCAAACTGAAAATGTACACTATTACAATATTGATAAAGATTTTGAGAACTAAGACTAATCTTATTTTTCTGAATCTTCATGAAGTAGTATTTTCAATATTTTACACCCCCTCCCCAATAAATATAATTATAAAAGCCATTAATTTCTCTCAATCAATTAATAAACTATTTTCCTGCTTAAATTAGTTTGCTTTCTATTCTATAACAATGAATTAGCACCCCCACTTTTCTTACCAAAGTCAAACATAAGGTACCTCAAAAGCAGTATGCCTATTGTTCTAAAATTGAAAGAACTATTAAGCAAATGTTATAATTAAACTATTTTTCTTATTACAGGATGACTGAGGAAACTCCAATGAACCCAACATCTTCTCGTTCGCATTGCATCATTACGCTATACCTGACTGTACACACACCCAACTTGCTTGAACTTAGACATTCCAAGTTGCATCTTATTGATTTGGCTGGGTAATAAAATTCATTTAAGTGTGTTTTGTAATTTAATATTTCACAATTTTCATTTACTGTAAATAAATCAAGAACAGTCGACAACTACTCTCTGATTCTGTGTTTAAACAAACCTAATATTTGCTGAAGAAAAATTGTATAGTTAAAATTCATTGTGAGAGTTCTTTTAATCTTTGCTATTTCAGACTGAGGAGAATAATTCTATACTAATAAATCTGTAGGTCTGTATTTTGTTTGTAATACTCACTTATAACAGCTGATTAGGTCCATCAGCTTTAATAGTTCAACACAATGATAGGTTACACTACCCCTAGACCAGTGTGAATCTTTTGACTTATGCTGATTTGGTCCACCTGCTATAATAATTAAACACAAAGAAATGTTAGACTTAGTCTAGACCAGTGTGAAGCATTTACGAAAGTGTTTTAAACTTTACTTTATTTTTACATACAAATTTAGTTACCATAGCAACCCATATACACTCTTAAAACAGCTGATTAGGTTTATCACCTCTAATAATTCAACCCAAAGCTAGATTATACCAAGCCTTGACCAATGTGTAACATTTTGAAAAGTGTTATTAACTTGATTTTGGCCAAAGTGTTGTTAGTACCAAATGTTGTGTCGCCAAAGTGTTGATGTATTATTAAATATTTTAATATAACTGTGTATAAAAATAAAAGATTTTCAAAAACTATAAATGTTTTGAGCTAATTTCGATTATATAAATGTTTAATGTGTCTAATTTAACAATCAATGTTCAATCTGAAATATTCGTGTATGATGCCATTGGTAACAGCTAATATCAAACTAATTTCATTCAGTTAATTTTGTAGAATTCATACAATTAATGTGCAATGATCAAAAACTTTATATTCACATTTTTTTTAAGCCTGTAACACAGAAAACAGAGTTCTGAATATAAAATCATTGATTGTTAAACTACTAAAAAAGGTGATAATCTTGTTTCTTAAATTGCAAATTGTTTTGAAATTAATGACGGTTTTTAGGATGATAATTCGATTAATTACAAATTTCATGACATGTAATTTTCAGTTTAAATAAGTAAAGTGAGAATTTTTTTTTTTTTTTTTTTTTTTTTACAAATTAATCTTGAACAAGATTGGTACAAGCTTGGTATAAACATTGAAAAGAGCAACCTTATGCAATGTCATCATAAAATGTAATAAAAATCTATTATAGATTAAGACATAAAATTTATACAACTTAAACAGTAAAGTGCAACCAGCTATCAAATTTTTAAAAATAAAATGGTTTTGTCTTAATATTTTTAAAATAAAATTAACTCTTTAAACTTTCGAGAAATCTAATTATTTGATAAGCATGTTTTTGGTTCCAAGTCACAATTTAAATAAAATATTTAATTACCTTAGGTCCGTCTTGTGACTTCGTTGTTGATTGCTTCTTATATGTTTCGAGGCCGTAACCCCATCATCAGAAAATTACTTTGTTCACTTTGAAGAACTTGTCATTGATTATATTAAAAAACACATTTAACACAAGAACATACACTGACACAAAAATTCATACATAGACTTCTCACAATCCCATTAAACAAGATAGAATACTATAATGAAATAAACATCATCAAACACATAGCAGAAGCCAACGGATACAAGAGTTCCTTAATAGACACAATGATTAAAAGCCATAATAAAAAACTCAATAGAAAGAACTCAGATAACAACATACCTAGAATCAACAAATACATTTCCTCAGATTACACGAACCTCCTACCAAATGTGTTGAATAACATTTTCAAAAAACACAATATCACTCTTGCATTCCGTACAAACAATAGCATCTCATCATCCCTTAAATATAGAACCGACACCCCCATAGAATATAAATCTGGCGTTTACAAAATAAAATGTCCGGAATGTGACAAATATTATATAGGACAGACCGGGAGACGTTTCATGGACCGCTTTAAAGAACACCTTCCCTGTAATAAAACCAGCATTGCTAAATCAAATTACGCACGTCACCTTGCTGAAAGCAGCCATAGACCGGGCAATTTCCAGTCCAGTGTAGAGGCAATGCACGTTTGCGCTAAAGGCAGATTATTGAATGCGAAGGAAGAATTCGAGATTTATAGAGCGTTCAAAAACGATCCAGTTAACATCTTGAACGACAAACTCTCCTTCCAATCGCATCAACTATATGATACAGCCTTGAAACATCTTCAGAAGGCTTAACATGATTCGTTATCAGCAATAATAATGATTTCAACTAGCAGTACTCCTATAGACACGACAGAGCACACAATGTCAGACAAGCTCATATAATGTGTTTTTATTGTTTTTATTTTTGTGTCAGTGTATGTTCTTAATCAAAGAACTTACGAGTTCTTCAAAGTGAACAAAGTAATTTTCTGATGATGGGGTTACGGCCTCGAAACATGTAAGAAGCAATCAACAACAAAGTCACAAGACGGACTTAAGGTAATTAAATATATTGTATATAGTGAAATGTTAATCAATAACAAAAACTTAATTAAAAATATGTCTTTTTAATAATCAAAAATTGTGCATAATATGTATGTGGTGTTTTCCTAGGTTTGATTTTTGTTTTGTTTTATACCGTAGTTAATTTTTAAAATTCTTCACACATACACTCAAAATATTAAACACAAAATACTATACATATATATAAGGAAAGACAACATAAACCCTCGGGTTGCTCCACCCCCTATTTATTCTTTCAGACTTAATTCTGTATAAAGAATACTTATTTAATGTTCAGTTGACAGAATCAATCAGTCTTCTAAATTTTATGTTTCGGGGGATATCGTGAAAATTCCATTTGATATAAAAAAGAGAAGGAGAAAAAACTTTATATGAAAAATTCTTATATATTTTGTCTTTAATATTATTAAACGTTTATTTGTTAAAATTGTAAGTGCTGATTCAAAAATATTTCGAGGTCAAAATAATAGATCTTTAAATTGTTCGCTAATGATAATAAAAAAGTATCTGGACCGGAAAACTGTTGTTGGAGTTTCTGTTTGAAGTCAAACCACATTAGACGTGTTTGTTTTTAGTTTCAGTATAAAATCTGAGCTCACATCTGTAAGATAGGGCTAGTACTTGGACTAAGTAAGTAATTAAATGGAATTGTTACTTCTGTTTTTCTTTTCTTTTATAAATTTCTTACCGGGTGTGACAACGGTTTATTTTCTATTGTATCTACAAAACTCTGCTGGTAGAATGTTTTCAAGGTTTTAATTTTTACTTGTAGTGACAGATTTGTTTTTGGTTTATGTATAATTTTAGTTCCCTTCTTTACCAGGTCATCTGCGGACTCATTCTCCTGTATCCTCATATGAAACAGGATCCACTGAATTATAATTATTTAAAATTTAATTTTACAATTTTGTGTTCTGCCTGATATTTTTGTATAATTGTATTATGAGAGTTGTCGTTGTTAGCTATAGTTTGCAGTGAGAATTTGAAGACAACCAGGATAACAACGTTGGTGTTCAGTCATGGCTTTTTATCAGTTATCGGAATGCTCCATTGATGGCAATCAGCTCCGCTTCAAAAACCATTGAGTTACTGTTAAATGCAAAGTAATGGGAGAAGTGGTTTCTGTGTACTTCTACCGCATATTCTCCCTCCCTTCTAGATCCATCTGTATAAATTATCATTCAGGAGGCTGTGGATATTAGGGATTTAAGGTTTCTGATACTGGATGAAGGTAGTGCTTTCAAAAGGAATCACAACAATTAAAACAAAATTTTTTCAAACTAAATTTTTAATACCAAATTACGCTCACCTTTAAATAAAGTTAAATATTTTCTGTAACTTTAAAATGACACAAATTAAAACAATAAAATTACACCCTACAGACCAAAAGTGTCTTATGTCTTTTTTTACTCGACTATTACTAATCATTATTTCTTTAATGTTGTTGACAGTTCAGAACGTGTTGAAAAGAGTGGGATTGGAGGCCAAATCTTTTCAGAAGCCTGTCACATAAACTTATCTTTACATTATTTGGAACAAGTAATAGTTGCTCTCTCAGAAACTAACCGTACCCACGTTCCTTATCGCAATTCCATGATGACTTCTGCTTTAAGAGATTCTTTGGGTGGTAATTGTCTAACTGTAATGATAGCTACTCTGGCTATTGAACAGGATAACATTGAGGTTAGTGACAAGTTATCAATTTTTATTAAAAATTATACTAAACTAATATTTAAAATAAAACAAGAAAATGAGAAGAAATGTGTGTATTTTGTAACACATTGAAGAAATTAATATTAACAAATTTATAAAATAAAATTAGGTAGTCTATGGTAGGTATTTCTACTGGGTTGCCTATAAATCCTTTATCCGTCTACACAGGTGGATTTAGCCAATCACTGGTGGTAAATTTTATGAGATGATGATCAGTCACTGCATACCCCACTCCTTATATAATTATCATTCTATTATATTATATTGTTAATACAATCACACACTTACACATGTGTAGTGATTCTAAGAGCCTGATTGCCATAATCTAGCTTAGATTTTAGAGAAGTGTACGACTTGACATGTTGTTTAGTGATATGGAAACTAATTGGCTATTCATCTATATTAACCTGTTTTCAAGAGATAAAGTTTCCATTTTAGTCAAACTATTGGGATTCACAATGGAAGAAACTTTATGGTGGGGGGGATAACAGAGAGTTTACAGTGTCTTAAAAATAGTTTTACAAAGGTTATATTACATCCAAGTTGACTTAATGCAATGAGATGTGGGACTCCACCCACACATACCAAAAAACTGCAACTTGTACAAGCAGCAGCCTTAAGAACCCATCTAGGATACCCTAAAACTGGTTTCATTTGTGCTATGTAAATAGAGCTTGGAATAGAATCATTTGACTTTTTCATTAATAACAAAATTTGAAACAAGTATTGAAGAAACAGAGTACTCTTCTACCAGATCAACTCTTTCAAGCACTCACCAACAAAGATTATTAATTATCACAGAGAATGTAGAAAGACCCATTTCCCATAACCATTCCCATGCACTTTTCAGAACCACTTAAAAGTAATATAGAAGTCCAGGCTGTACTACATTTACATCCTGAAAGCAAAAATTCTACCCAATATGAAGTACCAAGACTAAGTAACAATTTACATAGATGAATTTGTTGATCTTAAATGACACAAATCAGGAACAGGTTATGTAAACCAGAAGACAGAGGAGAGCTGCTACTTTTATACAAATTCACCGTAAAACAAGGATGCAAAGAGGTTGGCCTGTGATGTCTGGCAACAAGTAAACATATTTATATTCTTGGTGATTCAAAAGCTGCTATGGAGGCACCAAAGAGTTCTGAATATTGTTGATTACTTCTTTAGAATATGCAAATTGAGATCTCTGCTGTCTTGTCTCAATAAAAACGGAGAGTGAACTGTGTTCTAGTGGACCCCAGCTCACTGAAGTAGTAGCAGTAATGAATGGTAAAATGCACTGCAATCTCAAGAGATCTATTGTGTCTCCATATTTCTTCTATGACAGTGGAATTCCTATCTGTAGAACCCCCCCCCCCCCATCCAGAAAGTGCAACACATAAGCAGTCAAGGATAGGTATGTCCTCTACATCAATCTGGTACTCTTCCATACTTCTAGCCCTTTTGTACATTACTGTACCATATTCATACCAGATACTCTTTGGGACTTTGGGAAGAATTGTCACTTTGATTGTTTTTGTGTGTCTATAATGGAATTTTTTACTCCCTTCCTTTTTGTTTCTGGTCCTTTTTAGAGTGATTTCCTTGGTATACCATTTTACCGTGTGTTCTCTTGGGGCTTATTTCACTCTAATACTTTTGCCCTGGCTTTTTCTGGTGACTTTCCTTGAGGTAGATATCAAAGGTAACATCTTAGTCCTGTCCCACTCAGGCCTCTTCTCAGCCCGTCATTGATCATGATAGGTAGTCCTATTGGAAGAAGTGGAATGTTCATTTTTCAATGTTTCTGAGGGCTTTCTGGCCTGTCTTCCATTCTTTGTTGGGTACTTCTTCTATCAGGAGTTCAATTGCTCCTAAGTGGACTGTTTGACCTATCTCACTAGATTTATTTTTTCCTTGTTGTCAAGGAAATTTTGACACAACCTAGGACTCACCATGCAGTCAGCTATTATCAAATTCAGCCAGTACCTAGGGACAGAACACCATACAAAGATGTCTTTGTGAGATACCACCACATTCATTATAAGGAACAGAATCAGACTTATTACCACTAACCAATACTTGCATAGCTTCATCTTAAGACGAACTATTTGGCCTGTCGATATTGTAGGGCTTAGGAAGAGGTATACTGCTGGGGAAGAAACATACTGCAACACTCACAACACAGCAAAAACTCCCTAAAAGCTATGTTTGGAAAAGATGGAAGTTTGAATGAGATCCTCACCAAATAAGAACTATTGGTCAGTAAGAGTTACTACCAACGTTGAGCCATTGTCATCACATGGGGGTGGAAGTCAACTACAAGCAGTAATTAGTTTACACTCTTCTATTGAACACTCAGTGAGTTTACACCCGAGTTAAGTGATAAATTGTATTATTGTTTGTCATGCAGTCATTTTTCACCGCCCAAACTTTCATAGAAATATTATTTGTTTCTAATTTTAAGTATAAATTGTTATAATTTATATTATGATTAGTTTGTATAATCCTTAATATTAATTCAAATGGATTTTATTTAAAAAGCTGAAATAATTATTCTATTTTTCTAAAAAAAACTTGGAGGTGGAGGGGTGGCTATGGAAAAATTTTAAAAAATACAACAAAAATAATGGTCTGACCATCTTGGATATATCTTATTTCCCATATAAATACCACTGTTAAGTCTCATGAGACACCCTTTTGTCTTGACTCAATTGTATTCACGACGATGTTACCAATATGGGTTTTAATGTAACTTTGGGAATGAATATACTAACAGATATTTTTACTTCCATAAGTAATATTATTTTCTTCCCAAAAGCTAATGCTAAAACCCACAAAAATGTTCATGAACAACTAGCTTGTTTTCTGGTAATCTGTATCTAAGAGTGAATATGTTTCAAAACCTTTTTCTGAAAATGCTACCAAAATCATGCTTAACTATTTATTTATTTCAGGAAACAATTTCAACATGTAGATTTGCACAAAGAGTTGCAATGGTCAAAAATCAACCAAAAATAAACCTTGAAAGAGATCCTTTACAAGAAATAGAGTTTTTAAGAGCTGAAATTACCAAACTAAAAAATAATCTTACAAATATAGATGAAAAGGTGAGATGTAATTAATTGTTAATTATTTGGATTTATTTTATTACAAATCTGTTCAGTAATAACATTTACTTTTTTTTAAATCTACTAGCAATAGTATTATGATATTGTTAAAATTTTGATACAATGTTTTCATTAGTTCTTGGTGTCAGTCTTAGGATAATTTTTTGAATCATGTTTGTCTGACGTATTTTTGTCACACATTATCTACAAAAAAATAAGCAATCTGATTAGCATGTTTGATGTAAAAGATCCAATGGAATTATTATATGCTGATCAAAATCGCTTAAAAGGTGATAGTGGAAATAGGGATTGGAGCTAAATGAACAAATGATTTTATTTATTGTCCAATATGAAATTAATAATTTTGCTATATTTTGGAGTACTGAGTTCGAATATGATATTGGTTTGTTGTATAATAGAGTGGAAAATTGATGTTTCATCACTTGATAATCCGTCATATTCTATAAATCAATACCTTTAAATTTGAAAGGTTATAAATTATTCGATATAAATATAGATATTGAATAGATATACAACTAAAGGTACAAATAAATGTTTAATACTCAAATTTGGGATACAAGATTTTTAAAGATGATGAAATAGTAGAAAACATAAAAAACAACACAGATTAACTAGAAGAGTTGAAGAGAACTTATCAAAATCCTGTGGTGTGAACAGTTGATATTTCAAAAGCAATTTTAGTGCAGAAATTGCATAATTTAACAATAAAATTATTACAAACAGATGGGGAAAAAAATATTCACAAAAAGATTGTTTAATGAAATTTACAAGTGTTTCATTCCTTCTAAATGTTTTATTTACTTTTGATAATTGAAGTTAAAAAAGTAACATATATTTAACACACAAAAATAACATATATTAAGTGACAAAAATTCTTTTAATTTTCTTTAAAAAAAATTAAATAATAATTTGTCTATTTCTATAATTCACCTCCCCTTTACTCCAGACATTATGAATTATAAAGTTTACATTGTATTTACCTTTTGTAAAATCTAAAATAAGCTTAACTATTGAAAACAATAATTTATTTACTCATTTTAATAAAGATCATAATATTTTTTCAATGATCCGAGTTCCACTTTGATATCCATTAAGTACATATTTTAAGATGTCTTGCTAATTGGATTATTTTTCAGGAAGGTTATATGGACATTGAACTAAACGATGAAGAGGTAAATGAATGTAGACTGTTTGTATCTCAGTTTTTGAAAAGTATGGAATGTGAGGAGCTTGAAATGTTTTATCCAACAGATCCTCGCAAAGTCAAGAAGTGTTTTCAATTATTAAAACATGAGTCGGAAAATTTAATAATAGGACAGAGAACGGATTTATTTGAATGTGATATCAGTATCCTTTAATTTGGTTTGTTAATTGTTTACTTATAGAGAGTGTGTCAATTTATCAGGCCACTATAGCTTATTACAAATGGTGCAAAGACACAATCGCCAAGTTTATTGTGCATTAAGATAGTATTAAAATGACACTCTAACCATCAACAATTACTTATAATATTTAAAGGACTAATCAAATATTTTATATCAATAAAATTTTGAACTAATTGACTGTTTCATAAAGGAGTCTAACCAAAAATTTACCTGTCTCCAAATTCTAAAATATAAACAAACAATATTCTGAGTATTTTATTTAAAAGAGATATTTATCTAATCAGAACTAAATCTAGTTCAATAATTAATTGTTCTACCTATACATTTAAATTGTTGAGTTTTTTAAATATCCAAAAACAATTGGCGAAACTTGTTCAAATTAAGTGTCAAATAAAATACATACTTTTTTCCCAAAATCTATATTTTGATAATACTTTTTAGATAATTTTCTCTCACAACAAACCATTTTTTAAATATATCTAAAAACAAAAAATAAATCAAAGTTTTCAACATTTTATATAATTTACATTATATTTAAAAGTTAATATATTAGTTTGAAAGTAATTGGTTTCAAAATTCTCGTTTTCCAAATAAATTTAAAAATTTTTAATCTGAAGTCTGAAAATAAAGAAAGGAGTCAAAAATCTATTCTTGTTTTACAACAAATTAACCTAAGATCAAAAGTAGTAGCAAGAACTACAGTTCAATGAGAACAGCTGTTCAATGTCTTATTGGTGTATAATCCAATCTAGTACCGGTAGTTAATTTGAAACCAACTATTTGTGTACAATGTACTTAGTATTAAATACAAAAACATAACCCATTTCTCTAGTGAAATGTCAGTAGATTGCATAAAAATGTATTATTAAGTTATGTAATAAATTTTACTATTAAATATTTTACATTACCTTTAATCTACAGTAAACGCTAAAAATTCCTGCCATCTTCCTAAATATACGCTTTCACTTTTGTAATTTTTTCAAAGTTTGTGGCTAGGTATTTAATACAGCTTCTTCAATTTTGACCGTAAGTTGTTTGTTACTATATGCTTTTTCTTTGAGGTAAACCCAAAGGAAAAAATTTGGCAGAGTCAAATCTGGTTATCTTGGTGGCCAAAAGCCGCAGCTACCGACACCATCACCAAAAATTCATTAATGAAAGCAATAATTCAATTTGCATAGTGTGATATGCCATCATGTTGTAACCAACAGTATCGATCTTCCTCTTCCAAGAGTACAATGAATTGTAATAAAAGGTTCTGATTTACTTGAGTATTCAAAGAAAAGAGGAAAACCATTTTTCCATGATGTCGTACACCATACAATCATCTTATTCAAGCACACTAGTTTTTCATTATGTACGTGGAGATTTTAATACTCCAAATCCTACTGTTACCATAACTGACTGGTGTGTTGTGACCTCAGAGAAAAATAGCAAGTCCATAACATGAATCTCTTCACACACAAATCGACAAAAGGAATGACAATGTACAAGTCATTTTTCTTTGTCAGGATCAAGAAGTTGATGAACTGTTTCAATTCAATGTGGTTGTTTGTTTAACTGTTTATTGCTCATTGATTTCACTGACTGTGACTGCATCAACACTGTAAGCGATCTTTCGTGTTCCTTATTATTAATACAATCTACCTCTCTGAGTTTAGTCAGTACTAACCTCAGTACTGATATCTTATTAGGTACTGGTCTACTTCGGTACTTACGGTGAAAAGATTATTGCACTTCAATCACTGATCACAAATTAAAGTATGACTCAGTAATAAAACACATTTCTCTTATGAAAACACCATTTTCTCATTAAAAATGAACTCGGTGTTTTGATAATGTTATTATTGCTACCATTGATTTTCTACCTCCTTTTGAGGTGTATGGGTCAAATAGAATATGTGGTCAACTTGATGCAAAGGTGGCCTTAAGAGGCAAGTTACAACAACACATCTAGTGGCTGATTTGATGGGTTAACATTTGAGGAGTGGTTTATGTTGCTGGCTAAAAAAAAAAAGAAAGGAAGAAAGTTAAAATGAGTGACAATCTTTCGTCCCATGTAGGTACTCTCCATAAACATCACAGAAATCACTGTTGAACAGACAGTGTAATATTCCTTATATCCAAAAAATGGATCACAGACCACACACGTTTCACATGGGCGTCTTGATTTACTTAAACAATTTATACATCATGAAGCATATGCGCTGCTCAAATATCTGAGAATGACAGCAATGCCTTGTCAATGAATCAACTAATGCATGCATGAGTAACATTCCAACTTCAGCAACATTATTAAGAAAAGAATTTGTTTGATCGATCTCATAAAATGTTAGAAATTGTAAAGATGTCCAATCATCACATTGCGCCTTTTTCACAAGCCCCTAATGTTTTGTTTTGTATCAATTTTATTCTCTACAGATTTCAATGAATCTTAATTTATGTAAATAAGGACAAAATTATGCATACCAAAACATTTTTAATTGAATGTGATTTTATTTCAATTTTGTAAAAAGAGTATTACAGTTTTATTGACAGCAAATTCTAGATTTGTTGATGAAATTATAATTATAATTAGCTTCATTACTTTAAATTTTATTATAATTTTATCTTTATTATTAACCAAGATAAATTCCTTAATGTAAAAAAAAAAGTTTCTCTAATTTCTATTGTTCAAGATATGATTTCTCACAAAAGTCAAAAAGAAAATATTTTATCTGATGTTTACCTTGAGTCAGGTTAGTCTTATGTAAAATTTATTTAATTAATTAAATAATTAAATTGACTTATATTACATACTCATCCAATGTAGCATACTATATGGAGTGATCATGTATGTTATCTTTACAAATCAAGAAATATAAAAGAAGTTACATTTAAAAAAGAAAACACAGTTTAGCGTTATGGTTGGTATCCTGCAGGAATGGAATCCTGCAGGAAGTTTTTAGGAGATTTAGAAATATTTACTTTCCTAGTCTATATATTCTTGAGATCATTGATATACATAATATATTATACAGCTTAGTGTTCCACATGGATCTGTGTTGGGACCATTGCTATTCTAACTTATCTTAATGACATTCAGGATTCAGTAAAAGGAAGAAAATTGGTAATATTTGCTGATGGTTCTAATGCTTTGGTAAAGAAACTTAAATATCAATATGATAAAATAAAATTAGACTTAAGTATTTTAGGAATTGAATTATTGTTTTCTTCAGACTCTAAATCTGCCATATATATAATATGTAGTATAAAATTTCAGTTTAAATATCAAGACCATCAATTACAATTACTTAATTTTAATAACTGTACAAATAAAGTTTCAAATAGCACCTTTCAAGGATTAAAAATTGATACAAATTTGAACTGGAGCCGATATTTTGACATAATTTCAAAAATTAATATAGCCTGTTTAATTTTAAGGTCCATGTAGTTTGTTCTCTGGACATTATAAGAAATGTATATCTTACACAATTCAATACTGTTATATCGTGTCATATTTTGGGGTAAATTCTACTTACTTATTTCTTCTGACAGGCTTCTAGCTCAAGGTCTGGTAGTGACCTGATATCCCCTAAATATGGCTACACTGAGTCCCCACAAGTTCTTTCTCTTTAAAACACCTCTCACTCCTTCATCTCCCCACCATCCCCTTCAGTGTTTCTCTCTCCAGATGTGGTATTGAGCAGTGGCTTTTTAAAAGAAGGGAGAAGCCTTTTTTGGTACAAAATGTAATGATTATTCAGCCGTAGAGTTTAAATATAATATTATGCCTATTTCCGAGAGAGACTCTTTCGGTGAGGGCTCGTCTAACATGCCTAATGGCTATTTGTTTGATTGTAATACAGAAAATGAGGTATGGAGTTAGAATAAATGAATACATCTAGAAACATTTACAAAACGTTTTGTAAATGGAAGATAATTCACCAATCTTCCAGTTTGCTACTAAGAAAATTTATAATTTTAACTTATTTTGTTATGAACACATATGTGATATTTTTGTGCATGCTTTTTCAAATTATACCATTAATTATTTTTGTATTGAGGGTTACTCAATCATACACAATTTTCTTGCTTCCATTACGTATTTTGATATTGTTAGATCATCCAGATCTCTGATTTCTATGGACTCTTTCTGTTCTAAGCTTCAGACAGTATAATCTGTGGCTAGAGCTTGCTTCAACTCATCACTAAAACCTGCTTTATCTTTGGTTTCCTCTCTTAGCTCAAGAAGAACTCCTCCTTGTCTTTCAGATTGCTTTTATACTGCTGCCTATTATTCACCAATTTCAACTTATCCTATAGCTTTTAGAGCATCTGCAAAGGTTTTACCCCCTGCCGGCTGGACAATTGGCTCTGGACAGATCTTGCCTTTCTTGGCGTCTTTATTTCCTCGCTGGATAGCAGTGGCTAATTTTTATGGGTTTTTTTAACTTCCATTCCAGTTGTGTAAGGAGCTGACTTACTCTGTTGGCTATTTTCTCCTTCCTTTTTACCAAGATCCAATCTTTTATTGCCGCCTCATCATTTTTCTTCATATTTTCCCCTTCTCTTAGACTCTTAGACGATGATTTTAAAATTTTTTTGTCAACTTCCTCTATTGTATCTCCTTATTTTCTTGAAATAATTTGATGGAGATCCGCGACTTCCACAGATCATCCATTATGTTCACTAGGAGAAGAATACCTCTCGTGATATGATACTAATATTTTTCTGGCACTCCATAGCCTTTTTCATTATGGTTAGGATGTCTCTGCAATTCTTCAATTCATCTTTCCTCACTTTGGCGGTATGATCTTTAAGGCATCAAATACTTTGATCGCACAAGTACGCAAGTGTTCCCAACCTACTAGACCAAGTGATGTAATTACACTGTTTGCACACATGCATAGTTATTTTGGCACAAATAGACCAGAGAGACACACACCTAGACAGACCAGTAAAAATAGCGATATCATCTAATGAAGAACAATTTGTGATGGAAAATTGTATTTTTAAGATTATGCTTATTGACTCCGAGCCTTTTAGGGAAGAATGGGTTGAGTATTTCGTGGATAAGAAGGAAGACAGTGAATATCACAGCATCTTTAATGACCTCCTCAGACAGCCGAAAAGTTTTTTATTATTGTAGGATGATGCCTGAAATGTTCTTTTTACATTTTGGGGGAAATGACGCCTCTTATAACGAAAGAATCCAACTTCAGAACTTGTGTTTTTCCAGAGGAGAAGGTAATGGTTACCCTAAGATAAGAATTTATAAACTTATTATATTCATGACTTCCAGTTCCTTTACACTACCCTTTCACTTACCTTTCATTTCAACTGCCATCCTTCTTCCCCACACCCTTCTCCAAGTATATACATGTATAAAGTACCTATTTTAGTTGTAGATACTAAACATTAAATTTAATCAGAAACTGTTCCAAAACTGAATCAAATCTAGTTTTTATTCAAACTGATAATTTACATTTGATATAGTTTATTTACCTGTCCCACAACTCATTCAAGTTTGACTCAAATAATTTCAAAATAAATATTTTAAAATTATAATCAATAAATAATTTCCATAAACCAACTAGCAAAGCATTACATACATACTAATGCAGGTAATAAAAATATGAAAATTTCACACAATTTGCCTGCAACTTGGGGTATGAAAACAAAATATTTTGGTTTCAGATGTTGGTCGTGCGAGCATTCACAACTGACGCCATGTAGTGTAAGCACCCGCATGCATGCTGCCATATGTTTCCTTTGAATTTGTATAAATTTGGTCACTTATGCACACGTGCGCATGCTCGTGCTACCAGTTTACTCACACACGAGTGTGACCAATGTGTTTGAAGCCTAATGGGAGAAAGAATCTGTTCCCAATATACTATTTTTTTGCTCAAGTCTTCGTCTGGAGAGTTTCTTTTCTCCAGTAAGTCTGTGAGCATTTCCTTGGAAGTTGTCAGGGGAGTTCTTTGTAACATCATGCTCATCCCAAATGGATCTCTTTTATCTTGTCCCCTTATAGGTGAATCCCTGCTGACTTCACTTGTAATTACTGGGGCCAAGTGGTCTACCCCTACGACAATAGAGGTATGCGTCTGGTCACCTCCAGAATCCTTGAGACTGGCACCGGCCACCGGGGCTCTAACCCAATAGGAACCGGCAATGGGATTTACCTTTGCAGGCTTAACCCCCTGGGGTATTACTGTATTTCAATGTCATATCTTCATTTAATTTCGTATCAAACAAGAAGAGAATTAATTAAAAATTTAAGACACCATAACGTTCAAATACTCTAATAGCGTTGAGTTTGAAAAAAAAAAAAAAAAAAAAAAAAAAAAAAAAAAAAAAAAAGAGGTGGTCAAGAGAGACCTGATAGGAAAGTAAAATAGAGAAGGGATCTCATGTAAGACAAGTTGAATAGTACAAGATCTCGACCAAACTCACAAAGAGTGAACCTCCGAGTCTCAGAATATGATTAATCTTAACGCTGTCCAGTGAGATGTTTCTGATAATTTTTCACATGTGATTAGTCTCAGGGAGCTGTCTCCTATAATTTATGAATCACACGATAGAATGGTTACAGACTTCAGATCAGAAAATACTAGAGATCTGAATTATCTCTTAAAAATGAGAATTTTTAATATATAAAAGTAGAGAATGATGTAAATATAAATTTTGAAAAATATAATAACAGTTTTAAGTACTATCTGCATGTAGCCTCTCTTTTGATAAGAACAAAGAAAAGAAAGCATGCCTGGAGGATACCTACCTGGATAACTAAATGTATATAGTGTCAAGAAAAAGTTTTTTACATCATATTTCTTATTTAATTTTAATCCAAATTTAAAGATTATTGTAAATGGTATGAAAATACATATAAACATGTAATCAAAGCTACTAAAACTTATGATTTTAATAAGCTAATTTTAAACTCAAAAAAATACCTCTTAGTTATTAATTATAAACTTAGTTAAACTAAATAAAAATTTAGCAAAAAAATTAGATATTGCCTACAGTCTGACCGCAAGGAGAACCGAGGTGAGAGGAATGTAGTCTCTGTGAGGTTGATTTTTGCTGGATGTTGTAGCATCTTAGAGGTTGAACCTATCAGGCCGCATTTGTACTATCCTTTTAGCTTGATTGTAAAAACATCACCTCACTGCACATTCATATTTTGCACAAATCGTGTAAAACAATAAATGAAAATAATAAAAAACATTTTATTTTAAACATCATTTTGAGTTCCGATTTGAAATATAAATTCATTAAAATACAATAAATACAGCCAAATATTTGTAAGCTCAGTAGTAGTAGGAATTACCTCCCCACACCCCTTATACATTGTCTCAGTTCTCCTGGCGGTCAGACTATAATATATAGTTTATTCAGATCCAATTAGTGTGGTTAATATATTCAATAATTTCTTTAATAAAGTTGCAGCTTACAATGTAAACATTCTGACTGACTTGAGTCATATGGGACAAATTGAGTCTTCTATGATGTTGTCACCTGTGTTGAGTTTGGAGATGGTTTAAACAATAAATTTTTTTTTCAATTCCATCCAATCATCTTCAAGCACAGTAACTCGCTAAGCAACACTTGCCTTTGTCCAAAAAAATGTCATGTTTAAGATATTTATAAGACAATTCTAGTTAAAAGCGAACTTATATATTATATTTATAAGTATATATAATATAATAATTAGGTTAGAATTTAATAGGGCACATAGCCTATTAGATTGGTTAGATTTTGGATGGACGGGAGACAGGCTTACCTTGGAAAATGGTCCTTGGTATTACCTAATAGTACATAAGTAAGAAAACACACACAAAAAACACTATAGTTTTCAAATATTTCGTAAACACTGTTCACTTTCTAAATCAGTAGAGTTAAGAAGAAGACTGAAGACTGAGTGTTAAACCACAGATAATTTTTTTTTGTAGAGCCTGTTGGGAAAGGGAAAAGGATAAAGGATAATTCATCTGAGGTTAAGATTAGGGGGTTCTCTTGATTTTGTAACCCATTGATGAGACAGTTCCCATCTTCTTAGTTCTGAGGGGTTACATTCTGAAGGGAGTGATTTTATTTCAAAACTATAGTGTTTTTTGTGTGTGTTTTCTTACTTATGTACTATTAGGTAATACCAAGGACCATTTTCCAAGGTAAGCCTGTCTCCTGTCCATACATAATATAATAATTAGTATGAAATTATTTTTGTTAAATCCCCTCAATTATATTCTAATAATTTATAGTGAAATGTCTGTCAATTTTTCTTTTTTATTACTTTCTTAAGATAATTTTTCTAAATGTCGGCCATTTGAATTTTGGATTTTTGACATCAAATTCAGATTCATCAACCTCAAAAACATGTTTTTACAAATTTTGTAAAAAAAGTCTATAATTCGCTAAGATTTTTAAATTTATTAAAAAAACATCCATTTTTATTCTTTAAATAATTAACAATTTCCAATCAAAACCAATTGGAAACTTTTTACCTGAGGGCATTTGTAAACTAAATCAAAAGGTTTTGAACAAATACAAGCTATACATATTTATTTCCAAATAATGCATGTTTTTGAGTTTATATTGACTCTGCTGTTATTACTTTATCTCTGTTGACTAATTTATCACATAATATTTCATTACTGCACTTTTAAAATTAATGTATATTGATCAAAGTTGAAATCTGACTACAGCCATACAAATTGTAGTTTGTCCAAGGTTGAAATAAATTAAATTGAAACATATTTACTATATTGATAATGTAAAGTTTAAATATATTTAAAGTTAAGCAAACTAATTTGAAAAAAAAATTTTTTTGTTCCAATTCTTCATTACTTAGCATTGATTATATTTCAGGACAATCTTTAACAATAGAAGAAAATGAAACATTTTCGAAATATGTACGCACTCAAAAGGATGGTCCTAAATTTGATACGTACCAGAAGCTTGTTATTAAAATTCAAAGTGAAATGAACAGTGTGTTAAAGGAAATTTGCAAAATACAGAATAAAATTTGTAAGTATGGAGTCTGTTGACAGTGTCTGTGGTAAAAATCAGATATACCGCCATGATATGGTGCTAATTTTGATTATTTTGAGGCTGCTGGAGCTTTTCAGTCGAATAATGTGATAATGTGTGGTTAGAATTCGGGTTTTCTTAGTCCCCATAGAGATTGAACCTGGAACTTCTCACTTATTCTTCTTGGTCAGAAAATTCCAGCTCTTTAGTACTGATCTCTTGATCTCTCATAAACTCTATGCACCAAATCCCATAGAAATGAATTGATATTTATTATTGCCAGTGATAACTCTCCTCTTCTTTATTCCTTTACTAACTTTTGAAGGCGGTGTCTCTCTTCATAATGTCCAATACAATTTAAAAGGGTATGCTCAATAGTGCCCTCTTCCTTCATTGGACACCTTACATATTGATTAATCGGCAAGACAAAATCTATTCAGGTAACTTTCCATCAACAAATGCCCAATTCTTAATTCTTGCTGCAAATGATGGCTTGTTCTATTAATATTTATGTATATAAAAAGGTGGTTTGGTTTCTTTGGTATTCTAAAGACCTGGTGGCCAGTAATTTCCTGATTTCAGTTCCCTGTCCATTGGTCTTTAAAAGTTTTATTGCATTTTGCGACACAACTCTGTAATGTATCATCATAAATTTGTTTCCCAATATGTTAAAGTGGCCAGGGATGATATATTGAAAGGTCATAATTTTATTATTTAGTAGTTGAAGCAGATGGAAAATTTCTTTAGCTTTAAAATAATAATCTGTAAGTTTATACTGTATAATTGTTTGTCGTGCTGACTTTGAATCAATAAGAAGTCAGTTAATATCTTCATTAATACTCCAAAGATAACCTATATTGCTGGGCAGCTGATATTACCAGCAATGTATTATCCAATGAGGATCTGGAGGTTGAGGCGATGTAATATTTTTCTCCAATCTGAGGAATATAATAACCATCACCTGACAGGCCCTCACTAAAACATAGTGAATCTACACATGTATAGATGGTCCTTATAATTTTTTCTATTGAAAGAGTTACTTAAAAAATTCCGCTGTCATAGTCTTTGTAACATCTCCTGGCAAAACAAATGGAAACATTCAGTGAACTCCATGCCCACGGCGGAATATAGTTCACAAAAGGTTTTTTCTCGTGATTTCACTGATTTTGTGTTTGATATATTCTATTCACTGCTTGGCTGAAGAATGGCCTATGTTTGTTTCCAGTAAACACAGTATGAAGCAAAGGATGAGTGTTTGGGAAAGTTTGGTTCATTAAAAATTTGATCCATATGAGTTATTTTAATGTTAGGGGTTCCATATTCAGTTCTATTTCAACAACATTTTTTGGTGTAGTTAAGGGAACATCCAAGACAGAAATGGTAGGCAGAGTTCTGAATTACATGCAGTTTTCTTATGTGATGACTCCCTAGACTTTGTAAGTATAAACAAGTTTTTTGTGTAAGTAAGCTATGTATAGTTGTTTCAAAGTGACCATATCACCACCACAACATCTATTCTGCCACGACTTTATGATTTAGTTTATGATAGACTGTTTTTACTGATATTCACTTTTCAATGACAGATCTTCTCCTTTCATGGCTCGTTTTAGACATATGTTCATGTTTCATGACCAGTTTTTGACCGTTCTTCACGTTTCATGGCTAATCTTCACCTTTCATGGTCCGTTTTTGACCGATTATCATGTTTCATTGCCTGTTTTTTAATAATTTTTACGTTTCATGGCCAGTTTTTGACTAATAATCACCTTTTATAACCCGTTTTTGACTGATTTTAACGTTTGATGGCCTTTTGTGACTGATCTTCAAGTTTAAATGACTATTTTTTACAGATATTCACATTTTATACCATTTGATGTATTTTCACTTTTCTAAGACCGGATTTGACTAATATTTACGATTCATGGTCCATTTTTGACTGATATTCACTTTTCATAACCCGTTTTGACTGATGTTCCGCTTCATAGCCATTTTTGACTGATCTTCACGATTAAAGGTCCATTTTCAACATATATTCAAGTTTCATAGCCATTTTGCCGGTTTTTTCACTCTACATGGCCCGTTTTTGACTAATATTCACGTTTCATGGTCCGTGTTGACTGATCTTCACCTTCATGACCCGTGTTTGACTGACCATGTTTTCAGGTTTCAAGGCCTAATTTTGACTGATCTTCACCTTTCATGGCTCATTTTTTACTGATATAACCCACGTTTCATTGCCAGATTTTGACCGATCTGCACGTTTCATGACCGTTTCTGACTGATAATCACCCTTCATGGCTCTTTTTTTAATGATTTTCACATTTTATGGTCTGTTTTAACTAGTATTTACGTTTAAAGACCCATTTTTGACAGATATTCACATTTCATGGCCCGTTTTGACAGATTTTAACTTTACATGGCTCTTTTTGACTAATGGTCACGTTTCATGGCCTGTTTTGACTGATTTTCACAAGGCCGGTTTATCATCTTCCCCTTACATTGATCAATTGTTTCAATGTGAAAATGACTTGAAAAGGACCACTTGTTCAAATGGAGGGGCAACCTAGAGAACTATTTATAGGTAAGTTCTAGGGTCACCAGGGTAAAGATTGGGGAGGAGGACGGGCTGAATTGATGTGTATGCTTATATCCTGTACAGATTTGTCCTTAGTATTCAATATTATTACTTCAAGCTCATCTGGGTATGTCCTTTTTTGTAATTACGTCTATTTACAATTTGGCTCTGAAAAGAAACATTTTTATATTTGGCTTTATTATTGCACATAGTTAAGAGGGCTACTATAGTATTGTTTCAGCAAATACAGATGTTTAGTTGACAGTTTTCAAAATTGCTATCCAGGGCCACCAATGTAGAAAAATCTGCTTCACCCCCAACCTCTCACTTGTGAAGTAAACTCGCTAACCACTAGACCAACTAGAATATTTCTGCCACTTCTAGCTTTGCTTCATCTTAATATTTTTTTCAGTTGACATGTTTTGAATAATTCTATTTTCAAAATGTTCTTAGTACTGGATTCATTCTTAAAAATAGAAACTCATCTTATTTATCACTTGTGACTGTGCTTCCCTCCTACCAATAAATTTTGTTTCCTTGTTAGCTTCTTGTACATTTACTAGTTTTAAGGTGAATGCATGAAGTGTTGATTATTATGTTTAAATATTACTCATTATTATTTTTAATGGAGTGATTCTTACATTTCACAGGTGGTATGTGCAATATCTGTTGGAGAATAAAATACTGGTGATTTTTTCTAAATTATAATGACAGCATGGGTTTGGTTTCCCAACTTTTAGAATCTAGACCTAGATTATGCATTCATTTGTTGTTTTGTTTTTGAAAATATTATTTTACAAAACTTCCAATCTATTTTTGAAATTGAGAGTTGCTGTCTATTTTTGAAATTTGAAACTATGAGAGTTGCTCTTTCATTCAGTACATGTTTCAATTATATGCTGCAATATTATCATTTTTATATTCACAATGAAATTTAAAACATTAATGGTGAAAGATATATATGTAGTTCTTCCCTACAAGTTGCCACTAAAAATAAAACAATCTCCAAGCATTTTATTTATCTTTCTGATTATATTTCACCCTCATTCCAAAACCTAGTCTATTTATTAATCATTATTTAAATCTATTATTTAAAAACTGGTTAAAGTTATTTTAGAAAAATTGAACACAAACACCTGATGCCAACTTGTAAATTTAAATATATGGTAAATATATACTTTCAATTGTTAAACATATAAAACTGTTTATTATTTCTATAACAAGATATAAGATTGTTATTACTTTGTTATACAGTGATTCTAAGCCAGGACAAAAAAGATCAGAATGAATCTCAAACAGTGTTAACTAAGAACAGTCAAGAAAACGGATCCAAAAAAATACAAAAACTATTGAATAAGCATTCAGAGAAAATCAGAGATTACCAGGTGAAATAATTATCTCTAAGATTTATTTATTACAAACAAACTGAAATCAGCGGAGAATCCAGGATGATGTTTGTTGTATAATGAGATAAATATTGTGGGAGATTTGGAACTGTGGGCTAAAATGAAAGTGGATTGTAACTATGGAACACTCCAAGCAAAATTTTGAATTAACATCAAAATATAACTTGGAAACCATGGCTTCTTGAACCCAGTAACAAGCTTTCCCCTGGGTTATGAGGGTCTTCATATTCCATCGTCTTCAGTTGTAAGTCAGACTTGAACAAAGGTGTCTCATGTTTACACATTTTAATCCTAACATATTTCCACATCAAAATTTAACGATCCGTTTACAGAAACAATAACTTTAAAAAACTAATTTTTCTACTCAAGTAACTTCAAAAACAGATATGTTCAAGTACCTACCACTTGGTTTAGAGCATATATTTTTATAACAAGAAGCTAATTTCGTGGTATATACAATTTGTTGCAAATAATATTTAAAAAATAATAATAATAGTTTTAAATTTTCCTAAACAATATATTGTAAGTTGGTATTATTTTAAAATGTTTTAAAAATAAATATGTTTCATACGGGTATATTTAAGATATTAAAATAATTTCTTATTAAGAATAGTGTGAAAAATGCCTGTTGTTTTCAAAACCAATTTTGCTGGTTAACAAATTTATCAGATCAGTGATAGAGCAAAATTAAACTGTACCGGTATATCAATTTCATTATCAGATAACAGTTTCGAAAGTTATTGTCCTCATACGCACATATGAAATCAATTTTATGAAAACCATCATAGTACTTACTCAGCCCATTATACAATGTAATATAACCAGATCCTCTAAATTTAATCCCAAAAGATGTTTTTTGGGCCTTATAGGAAATTTTAAATTGTATTGATAAACAAGAGGTCTTATCGAGAGGGGTAAGTTTGTTTGAAACCGTTGTTACACAGGTTTACTGAACCTAGTAGTAGTGTATATCAATACTTTTTAGCTATGTTCTGATAAGCTTCATATAATAAATATTATATTAAAACATCTACACTCACTTACCTCATGTCAGTGTCTCTGCCCTGGTCAGACTTGAAGCCCACCATATGTAAAGGAGCCTCCACTCGCTAGCCTTGCATCGGTGATTTGGCCCTACCAGATTTCATAATTATACAAATATATTTTCATGGGAGGTTAGGGTTCAAAATTACATTTTTGACCAGAACATCACTATTTCTCACCGTAAAGAGGTGAAATTGAAACCATTATATGCAGAATTGAAATCTGCACTTTTTTATTTAATTTAGTAAGTTACATTTGTTTTCCTCCTTGTTGTTAGGCAAAAGAGCTCTCTGTTATCATATAAAGAAAGGAAGATAAAAAAGACTCCTAGCCCTCGAATATTCCAATAGTATCAGGGTCGGATAAGAACAAGAGTCAGTCGAGGGAGACCTAATAGGAAAGGTGAAATAAAGGAATTTAACCCAAAACTATGTGAAAGAATGTATAGGCTCAGCTAGATTTCCTCAGGATCACCAAGTCTGTTCTCACTAATTTAAGCCCCTGGAAGTAATATGTTGTCAGTTGAATAACACACTAAATCTGAACAAAAAACTGACCATTTTGACTTTTCAATTAAATTTTAAAAAATTTCAATAGGGTTCAATATGAGCAGACTATAGTCCCCTATACCAGACGACAATGACAAAGAATGAACAACATCTTGAAAACCACTTGTTTTTTTCTGATGCCATGAAACAAGAAGGTCAATAAAAAACCAAGATCAACTTTTTCGTTGATGTTTACTACTACGAAACTTTCCTATACTGGGTAAGTATTAACCAGACTCTAAAATATTGTTCTTTGAGATGGGAATCAATAAAATTTATAGTTCATGGTGTCTCAGGATTTCACAAGACAGTTTCCTCTAAAAGTTATTTTAAAAAAAATTAAAATAAACTGAAATTAGGTAATTTTTTCGGTACGTTTAAAATTTGTCATTAATATGTAGCCTATTTGTTAAAAACTAAAACCAGAATAATTATTACAAAGATGACTAGAATCCTCCACATTAAAAGAGCAACAATAATTGTAAAATGTTTGTGGGAATAAAACATTATTATTATAATATTAGGTGATGTGTTTATTTTTTTTAACTTCATGGTTATTGCTCTCGGTATTTTACAATACTGTTTTTCTATACATATAAGTGAAAGCCCTGACTGACTGACTCATTCATCACTAATTTTCACACTTCCCTCAAAGTTAGAGAGTTGAAATTTGGCACAGGTGTTCCTTTAAGGTAACAATGTTTCATTCCAATGTTTTGTAAATGTGGGATGAAATTTGGGAAAGTACCCTAACCAACAATATTGCTTTATGAACTCTTTTTAAGCATTTTAGAGGCCAATAATCCTATAAGTTTGTTCTAATAATACCTTTAAAATATAGAATTTATTTTTAACTCCACAGGGTTTTTAACCCCACCCCTTTTTTAAGGAGTGGACAAAAATTAATACAGACAATTAATTCAAACATGTAATTATGTTTTAATATGGAATTTCAAAAGATGGTGGAAGAAGTAGTTTATATTTTGTCGAACTTTGTAGTGTTTGGTATGTGAGATGGCCTGGTCCAGGGTGGTGTGTGGTGATGGAAGGCCCCACTCAGCTGATAACACGGCCATTCATCCAGACATTATCGTTTTATTCATCTACAAACCTGACTTGTCATTTACTTCAACTTCAAAAACATTATTATACAGCTATATACTTTTGTTCTGTTTTAGTTCATATTTACATTTCATACAAACTTCATAATTTGGATTTAGTTGTTGATTCCTATGACTTCTGGAGGTCATTTCAATTATGATTCCGTTTACTTACCATTGACATCAGATTTTTAGGTTTGATGTTTCAGTACTTTTATATATATTGTGAATAAAACTTTTTTGTAAAGTTTTTTTATTTTATTTATTTACTTATTTTATTAATATTTCTTTTATTTATATGTGTGTGTACTGATAACTTTAGCAAAAATCAGGCCCATAACTCTCCTAAGTAGTAGAAAAATAATTTGCATATGTATGTATATATTTATTTTAATTCAATTCTATAACTTTCATCTATAACTCATTCTCAGATGTAGATTTATTTTTTGTCTGAAGATTACTAACTTGTAATTGTTTGTGACACAAGTCAATTTAAAAACGGGTCAATGGCTTATCCTTACAGTTTTTTTCATTATCTTTGTACAAGGTAAATCAGCGTATTCTAAGTTGTAGTTTGTAACTTCTACATAAAATTATTTAAATGTTTTGTACGGTAATTCATCCGTTACAAGTTTTCTTTCCCATTTTGCTTAAGTTTGAGTTTGTAATAAATATAATATAATAATGTAACCCTCTAGCAACCCATGACTAATACAATTATTCTTGAGTTGTTACAAATTGGCCAAGCGTTTGTGCCTCATCGTGGTTGAAATGTCCAGTTATTGATCTTGCCTTTCTATTCACTATTGTAAATTTTGTATGAATACACAAAACATAAGAAGGCTAATTTTTTAACACTGTTTGGTGAATTGGGGTTTAGAATGACAGCAGTAGGGGTGAAAACTATCCAATATCTCCAATACGACAGGAACAAAATACTGAGTGAAATACCATTAACCTTCAAACCAAAATTCCATATTTTCATTCTAAAATAGATAATAACATAATGACCCATAAGAAAAATAGCCATTCAGATAATTTATTAAAGTATAAATGAATTGTAGTACAAAATTAATTAAATTTTTTAACTGATTTAGAAACAAAGTTTTAATTGTTTCAGACAAAAAAGTTAAAGTTGGAAGCAGCTCAGTTAAAATTTAAGAAAATCTACCAACAAAACTTTCAAACTTTTTCAACAAATTTTAAACATAAAAATATTGCAACACAACAAGAAAATGTTTGTAAACAGGATAACACACAACAACAAAATATACAGAGAGATAAAACATTCAATAACAAAAACAACATAATAAATGACAAACAAGCCTTATCATTTAATGGAGATTTCAAACAATTATATCATACAAACTCAAGTGAAAACACGAATAGACCTGTAGCAGTTTCATCAGAAGATTTATCAATATGTCTGTCAGATTGTAGTATGTATAGCTTAGGTTCTACATTGGAAAGTGCAGTTGTAAAATCTGATACAAGAAGTACTATTGAAGACGACAACGATTTAATTGCTTCGGGGTCAAGTACTAAATGGATAAAGTCTAGTAGAAACAACATCTGTACAGAATATACAAACAAAGTTAACCAATTCCCTACATTATCAGATCATATTAATGATAATCCTTCTAAAAATATATCTTACATATCATCTTATATTGACAATGTAGACAATATGGAAGATAAAAGTTTCAATTCTCCGATTCCAAAAAATAAACAAACTTCTTGGAGTACTTTCCAACTTACAGGAGACAAAGAAGTTGATGATGAAATTATTAATTTTTATAAAAGCAAAAAAACAATGTTAACCCCTGCCTTTTTGTACAATTAAAGTGTTCTTTTAAAAGACATTTTTCTTTTTAGGTAAGCCACTGAATGTGAAAGGGGAAAACCAGATGGGAAAATGACTAAATTTTTTTATAGAGCAAGCAAAAAGCTGTTAGCCCCAGTTAGGGCAATTTTCTCTTGGCTCCATCTCTTCGACAATCAGTTGCTTACCATAGTTTATGTAGTATTTGTCTTTGTGTGGTGATTTTTATATGATTAAGTTTGTATTTAGTTTTATCTTTGACTATTCAGACCTAGTTTTAGGTTTGAATTCTTTTCTTATGTTATAGATTTATTCTTAGTTTCTAACATGACCCTAGGCTACTAGAAGTTATGTTTGTGTTTTCTCTTGCATTCTCTAGGTTTAATACTTCATAATGAGAGCTGATTTATACTCTTGAAACATCATGTATTATTATTTTTTTTATATACATAAATAATGACAAATGTCTGACTAAACAACATTAATAACATGAACAATCTGTCATTATGAAATAACTTTAAAACCAGAAAAAAGTACAGTATTGTTAATATAATATTAAGATATTTCTGTTAAGAATTATTTACTTTTTTATTATTTACTAGGCTATTTACCTTTTTTTATTGTTAATCCAATTTGATCACTATTATATAGGTTGACTGGCAATTTAAAAGGTAAATAATCTACCAATTAATTACAATAATACAATCTAGGAGGCAATATAAGCATTGTATTCAAATTAGTTTATAATATTTTCTTATTTTTAGTTTACAAACATAATTACTTTGCATATACATAATAAAAGGAAGATATAAAATATAAAAATTAAGTACATTCTGTTCTTAAACGAGTGGCTAATTAGGAAGTAACCGACACTGATCGGAACCACAAACATCAGATCGATGAAACCATGCAGTATTCACAAACAGCAGGGGACATCTTGTGTTTTTGTTGGTCCAATATTTCAGTTATTTGAGTACCAGTATTTATAAAAATCTATTATAGCTGGCTAATTAATCATCCCTGGGGCTACCAATACTTCGATGGTGGGGGGGGAGGATTGACAGTTAATTGTGGGCCGAAATGTAAATTCACAGGATTTAAATGTTATGTACTTTGTAAGGACTAGTTGGTCTAAATCCAATTCGTGATTTGGTATGTAATTGTGCTGTAATTAATTATGGTTATATTATTAAAACATAGTAGTAATTAATTAGTTATTTAGTAATAATGTAATGCTGGTTTTTAAATCCAGTGTGAGTTTGGTATGCCATAATTCCCTAAATATGACTGGTAACTAAGATTGATAGCAAATTCTGGTTGTGAAGTCTATAATTATTAAGGTGATGGGTACTCAATATGTTAACCACACTTTAATAGACCAAAAAGTTTTCTTAAATTTTTAAGGAATGTAGTGTCATAGGGTTATTTTTATTTACATCCCTTTGGGGCCCAAATGAACAAAACATAAATTGTTTTTACTAAATGTCTTCATGTCTATCAATAAAAAATTTCAGAAATTAATTACTGTTTGGTCCAAAATTGATAACAAAGATTTTTTTTAAATAATAATTATCCACCTCTCCTGAATTCAAAACATTGATTTTTTTTGATTTTTTTTATCTGTTTTCTGCTATCTGGCAACATGCAATGCCATACACTCCAAAAGTGATAGATCAATTTTTAATCAAATTTGAAAGAAATTAGTGGACCTATTTTGGTCAAACTTTCAATTTTTTATTTTGTCTTAAATCAAAATTTTGTATAATATTTTTCATAAAATTAAATCACAAAATTTGTATTTTTTTCAAACTGGAAATCTAAATGTTTGGATTACATATTGCTTCAATAAATCCCTTAAATTTCAAAACAATACAACAATTTTGCCATCTCCTTAAAATACAAAAGTGAGCGTTATCAGTTAAAAACTAAAATAATAAATTTATGCTTCTTTATATAATACATTACTTCCACAATGGACTTAAATAATATGTGCATTCTTAAAATAACAACAACAAAAATAATTGATAAATCAAATCTCACCATTAAACATATTTACAATTTTAAAATCAATTATGAAAATGCTCATAAATATATTCCATATGAATAGTAAAGCTTTAAAATAATATAAACAAAATTGATGTCCCTTATGTAAAACTTTTTTTAAAAGACTTTTATTAGAATTTGCATTTGTTAAAATATAAAACCTTTAAAAATAATAATTTCTGCTTGGTTGCGATTTAAGTTTTACCAATTGAATACGAGATAATAAATAGAAGGTTTGGAATTTACAATTAAATCTTTACTTATATAAAATAAAATACATGTTTTACTTTACAATTTTATCACTTAAAAACTAATTATGACATTCACAAAAGCACACTCACATATAAAAATTATAACTATAATGGTTAATAGTTATTATAACAAAATTATTAGTTTTACTTTTTAATTTGTTTAAAGATAGTTTTACAAATTTTAGTTTTTAAACGTTTAAAAAAAAATATTTTTTTTCAATTGCGACCTTTTTTTTTCAAAGAAGTAGTTATAAAATGCTCATGAAAATATTGCCTATTTAGATATAAAGATCCAAACATTCCAACCTAGGCTAACTATTTTCAGGTTAGTAACTACTTTTTAAAAATACATATTTTGTAAACTCTGAAAATAATGAATTGTCTCTTACATTTAAGTTATATTACTTATTAGTTTACTTAAATATTTAGTAATATCATTTAGTCCTTTACTATTCACAATGCTTTAAAACACACCACACTTTGAATATATGTATTAGAAATACAATTTTTGAAATAAAAATACCATACACCTTAAGGAAAAAACATTATGTTTTTAAACCACACTTTTTAAAATCACTTTTATATATTATTTACTTTTCACTTTATTATTTTTACAATCTTATAAGAATAATTTTAGATGCTTGTTTTGATTTTATTAAATTTACAGTTGTTATGTTACTTCAATTTTAATTAAATTTTAGATTTCTTTTAATTTAATTATTAACATTTTTATGTTTTTAATTTTTTTGGGGCATGAAAGGATGAGTTATCTCTACCTAATTTTCCGCTCTCTTCTCTTAGTTTTAGATCTTTTATGATTTCTTAATTCCAATTTGTTAAAATAGTCACATGAGTTATTTATTTATGAAAACATAAAGATTTTATTCTAGCAGTATTGCTGATTTTATGCTATATTTTACATTTTAATTTTGTATTAACAATTGCACATTGAGTGAGACCAATTCTAAACATATGATATTTTTAAACCTTGACTTTACTAGAAATGACTGTCTCGAGATGTAATTTTACTTTCTTGTACTTTGTAAGTGTGATGATTTTTTCTTACTTACAACCAAAAATTAAACGACACAACACATTAAACAAATGACATCTTGTTGACTCACTATGCAAATAAGCAAATATGAATATTTTTAAATCTAACGCACAACATACAATACATTACGCACAAATTTAATCATACCTAATAAATTACTAATTATTTAACAATAAAAACTTTATATTATTTACAATACAATTTTTTTTAATTCTATTGTAATTTGGCAATTCATTAATAAGCCTAAATTTAATAATCACATTTTTAGTGAAAAAATAAAATGTATAATGTTTTTAAATTTGTTTATCCTATCTGATATACCCCATTTGTTATGTAGAGAAACTTGACCTTCAGTAGGGAAACAGGTTCCTACTCACTATTTGGTGGTGGGGGAAGCAAGAGGCTCAATCAGCTCCCTGCTATTCCTAGCCTTCACAGTTTCACATAGTGCTAGTCCATCCCACCACTTGGTCAGCTGCCCTCCCTTCAGGCTTCTGCACATAACAAAGGAGGCTTTCACATATTGAAATGTTAGGCTAGAAATATCAAATGCTCCTATAAAATAACTTTTCTTAATTTTCAGTCACATAGGTAGCATATTAATTATACTTCTGATTCTATAATTATGATGCTTCTGTTATTACAGGATCTTTAAAAAAAATTGTTTTAAGACATTAGGAGTTATGAGTTGGATCTAACGGACGAAATGTTTTAATGAGATGAATGATGCTTTTTTATTAATACTAAAATAATTCTAAAACAAACAATAAATTACTAAGGTGTAACTATTGAGGTTAACCCATAATCATTGAGTTCTGAATTATTTTTTATTATGATAATTTAGGTTGCACTGCTATTTTAGTATGATACAATATATACATATTTATGAAGGGTATGAATGAAATAAATGAGCATGAATAGATTTTGTGATTTTTATTACTTAACCGAATTTTATTTTATTAAAACTGAATTTAGAAACAATTATTACTTACAATATTCATTATTTTCAGTACCCACCTATTTAAATTTCATATTATACGAGTGATTGGATGGATAAATGATAAATTATTCCGAGTGTCATATTACTTGATTTAATATCCATAAATGAACAATGGATGATGTCTTAGAAGGTCAAATAACTCAATGTGATTTGAATTTTATTTTAGTGATATGTGGAAGTTTATAACCTAAATAAATGTACAATTGTACAATACAAATAGAATTTGTGAGTGAATTGAAATACCGAATAAACTTTTTACACTCATCAAGCTCATGTTGGTATTGTACAAATTACTCACAAAATACAATTTTATTTTATTTGCTCTTATGGTTATAGTGGATTTCCATCCTTAATTAGTCTATGGATTGTTAAGAAAACAAAATCCTTTATTTGCAGTTTGACCTATTCGTTTATTAGATTGGATATAAGAGTGAAAAAGCTGAAGGGAAAGAACAGTATTATATGGATGGAGGTAATTACTGGAAGAATGTAACAAAAGAAATTGGAGGAGAGAACATAGGATGATAGGGAAGAATGGATAATAATAATTTAGGCAGTGAAGATTCTCGAGTACTGATTGCTTATTTATTTTACAGTATGACCATAAAGACGATGGCGTTTCAAATTTTTATGGTTCCTTAAGAAAACATTGTAAGGGCATGAAACACATTTAACTGAAATTGAAACTAATGAGAATATTCTGAATGTTTAGTGATGAGACCATTTTTCATACTTCAGGACATGTATATCATCTAAATGTTTGATTTTATTCTTTTTCTTTGCTGACAGCACTGTAAGTAGAAATATCTACTTTGACATGTTGGATCTATATGCTTTTATCCAAATCGAGAATGAAAACGTGACTCTTCACTAGCCAATGTTAACAATTCCATTGATGAGGAATTTCTTCAATGTTGTACTAGAAGGCTTGGCCACCATTACTCACCCAACTTTACATGCAAAGACTTTTATTTATGGAGATATGTTAAACAAAATGTCTTCAGTGAAAGAACTTGGATCATGGGAATATTCGAGACAATGAATTAAAGAAGCAGTAGCAACAATAACTCTAGACATTTTAGATTGAGTGTTGGAAGAGTTGGATTATCGCTTATAACCACACAGAACTCAAATAAACAAGAAAATATTCTATTCTTCATATATTATATTTTTTAAGTGTATACTTTTGTAAATATATTTATTCAAAACACTGACATTGAATTTATACATAAAGTGTATTTATTTAACTCATAAACTTTTGCATTCTACAAAAATTTTATTCATATCATTTAGGATGTTTTTGAAAAATTCACCTTTAATAAAAGTATAACTTTCACTTTTAACTGAAAACTCCTTCATTAGTATTTTTGGGAATATGACAACACGTTTCATTTGTTTGTATTTATATTTGATTGTGTGAGAAATTTAGTGAACTGTTTATAAATTTATTTATTATTATCAAGTAGGCTACAAGCAGATGTACAATTATTTAACTACATTTAACAAAAAATAAGCTTCACTTTAATAATGATCGACTTTTTATTTCTTACTACAAACTGTTTCATAAATCAAACCATTAACATTTTACCACTGTGTCAACGAAATATACTGTTCATTAATTATTTTCGTCATTTGTTTATGTATGTGTATAATATTCAATAGTAATTCTTTATCTGATTTTCTTTTCATGTGAAATACGATTGTCAATATCAGATACACTTGAACACTCTTTATTGCGGTAGTTAATAAACTCAGAGCTAATTTGGTGGCATTCACGGGCCTTATTATAAAAGTATATCATCATTTCACGTTGATCCGTAGAAAGTTCACATGAATCTATCTTTTGTTTTAGCTCTTTTAACAAAATTTTAGCTTGTGTACTAAATGTAAATAATGTATTATCAAATATATATTCATTACTTATAACAGTAGAATTGGAAGAACTACAGGATGATATTCTAGGAAAACAAACAGTACTATCACTATAAGATAGTTGTAAGTCACTTTTATTTTTTGTTTTATTTGATTTTAAAACAGAAGATGATGAAAAACATTTGATTACATGATTAAATCGTTTAGCCTGGATTGATTGGTGTATCAAATCAGGATTGCTAATATTAACTTTTCTTGTTATTAAAGCACTATTAATTTTTTTGCAACCGAGATCAGAAATTTCTTCTTGTGTAGAAAATTGTTCTAATTTAAAATGAGGTTTTAATTGATCTTTTTCAGTGCTAACATTTACTTTTAAAGAATTAAACATATTAGGTGGGGATTCAAGTGTACAACTAATATCATGATTAGAAGGTAGTGTTACAATAGCTTTTAAATTATTTCTTTGAAATGATTCTAAATTTTCGTCATTACCTTGAAAAATTGATGGATTACTTACGTGTTTTAAATTATAAAAGTTAACAATTTCTGGGGAAATATTCTTCAGTTGTAAAGATGAATTTGATTTAATATTATTCACATTATCATGAAATAAATTTGAAGATGAAATTACCAATGGTTTTAAAATGTTTTCGTCAGATTTTCTTTTATTTAAAATATTAAAATGACCTTCTGTTTTGCTAACAAATTTATTTGAAGAACTAATATTAGGAAAACTGTAACAAGTTTTATCTTCTAATATCTTTGAAATTGGAATATTTTGTTCAGCAGATCTAATTTCCTCTGGTTTGAAATCACTGTCAGATAGTAAAATTAAAATTGGCTTATTTAAATTACTAGCGTCATTATCATTTTTATGAGAACATTTATCACCAGTGCTGTTTTCAAAATCAAATTTATTTTGACCATGAGATTGAATATTTGATAAAGGTAAACATTTTTCTGTATCAGAGTTTTCTGAATTTGAATTCATGATTTTACTGCTTTTGCTCAATTTTCCTTGACAATTTAAACAATGCTCACACTTTTTCTTACTTAACAATTCTTCATTTGTGCTGTTTGAGTAATCAGGAACTTGAAATTCTCTTAAATTTGTTTGGTTTTTAACTTCAAAGTTTGATTTCCTTCTCGGAACAAATTCATTTCTGGTATCTACTTCTTCTTTAACATTCAGATTTACATTATAGGGTGTTGAATTACATTCTTTGTTCTTACCTTTATCGACCATATGGTTAATTGTCATTTCTCTAATACATGTTACAATTTCATCAAAAATTTCATCATGTTTATTTTTTGAAGATTCATAACCACTATCCACTCCATTGCTTTTATCATTCCGTGTGTGAGTACTACTTAAACTAGAAAAATAATTTTCTAACTCATTTCTTTCATTGTTTTTAATTTGTAATAATGCTTCACATTTTTTAATTGGTAATGATAAGTCTTTCAAATTCTCATATGTTTTACAATTTCCTAATTCTTCTTTACATTCATCGATATTATTCTTTTCCTTAGTTTTTCTTTTATCAACTAATCTAGAAAGTTGAATTTTAATAGTATTTTTTTTTTTATTGTTCTCAAGACAAGCTGATTGGTCTTCATTTCCTACTGTAATACTGTTGGACAGTGTACAATCATAAGTAGTTTTAGTGTTATTAAACGCATTCTTACTTTCAACATTTTCTTTTATTTTTTCATTATCACCAATAATAGAAGAAATCGCTTTGAAATTGTATTTTTCATTATTATTATTATTTTTTTTAGCATATTCATTTAGTTTTTGACCAGCATGTTTCATAAATTGCTGACATATTGACACATTTTGTAAATCTTCCCTTGAAACGTTTACTTTTTTTTTATGTTTATTAATGTTTGCACTGTTTTCGTAATTAATACCTTTCGTCAACATGTTGTATTTTCCGTTAATATTATCAGGATTAGTTTTAAACTTTCTTCCTTTTATTACAGGTAAATTATTTTCAGCAAATCTTAAAGGCATTATATTAGAAAGTATATTTTCACGACAATAAATATTATTCTTCTGATCTTCTTCAATTTTACGGACAAAGTTTTTCATATGCATTTCATTGTATGAACTGAATGGTTTATTTATATGAGACAATGTTGTGCCTACAGAAGTCTGAAAACATTTCATTAAATTCATATGACCGAGGTGTCTCCCCATATCACCAAATCTATAGTCGTTATCAGTAACATTACAAAAATTATTTATTGGAATGTTTTCAAAATCAAGGTTAGTAATATTTTTGTCAAAATAGAAAGGTTCATTTTCACTGGATTTGTCAATATATGTTTGGCATGTTTTTAAGCTGGAAAATGTATCACCTTGATTATTTGTTTCCCTTCTAATATAAGCAGCATTATGATGTTTTAAAGAATCACTCATCTGAAATCGTATTTGCTGATTTTTTTCATTACGATTTTGAATTGCTTTTCTTTGTTTTCTAGATAGATAAGGTTTATTTACAGGTTCTTGTATGTGATTATCAGATTTTGCTACACTAAGTGGATTGTTATTAAACTCATCATAACTATTTAATGACTGGTTTCTTATTTTAACTTTGTCCAATTCACCAGGACAACTCATAGGCTTGTAGCATGCTTTTATAATCTGCTCCTCTCTTGGAATGTTTTTGCATGTTTGATAATTTCTTCCCATTGCGTCAAATTTTATATTTTGAGCTTCATGAATTTCTTTAACTCTATTTGATGACATCTCAGTGTTATGCATATGGCTTTCCATTAAACTTACATTTTCATATTTGCTGAGAAGTTTAGCATTTTGAGAAATACTATCCTTTTCATTTATGAATATAGTGATATTAAATTTCGGATCAGGTATAGTTATTTCTGAAAAAAAAATAATAAGGTATTATATAAGGATTTTTTAAATTATGCTGCATGGTTTTGGTGTTTAAGGTATTCATGATATTAAAATATAATCAATTTTTGAAACTAATTAATCGTCCAGAGCAGTGGTTCCCAACCTTTTTTGCTCACACCACACTATACCTTGTAGTGAGATCCAACAACTCACCTGCATCAGGTGAGAGAGTGAGAAAATGGGGGGGTGATATCCCTCTCTGTTAGTCAGTTGTTTATTGTTCGTAAGCTGGCAAACACCATCACATTTTTTGTCTGGGTTCTGGTGTTATTAGCTTCAGTATGAATAAGTTTTTGGTGAAAAGGAAGAAAGTTGAAGGTGAGACAGTTATGGAATTAACAGTGACAAAAGTGAGCTAGTTTTAAGAGCAAGTATAGCGAAAATAACAAAAGAGACGTAGACCTTGTTGCAACAATCTGTAAGTACAAAGAAAGTTATTTAAACTATGGATTTTATGCAGTAAACCTGAATACCATTGTGTACCAAAATGTGTTGTATGTTGAGAAAAACTAAGTAATGAATCCATGGTTCCTAGTAAATTGAAAAGACATTTTAATACCAAACAGTCATTTATCTGAGAAAGATAAGACTATTTTAGCCTATTGTTGTCATCAGAAAAAATCAAGCAAAAGTTATGGTAAATAGAACAAGTATTGCTGAAAAAGGACTATTAGCCAGTTATAAAGTTGCCTAAATAGTAGCGAAGAAAATGCAACCACTCAATATTACAGAAGACATAATTTTACCTCCCTGCAAATAAATGTTAGGTGACAGCGGCGAGAAGGAAGTAGCCTACTCTTGGTTCCTTTGTCAAATAATACTAAATCCCAGTAGATTGATAACATATCTTCAGATAGACAGGAAAACTAAGCGACGGTTGAATATTGCATCAAATTTGTGGGTGAAGATTCCATTATTGAACAATTTCTTTCATGTACTGAATTGCCATCGACGTCAACCAGAGCAGATGTGTACAATTGCATATCCATCATCTTGAAATAAATGGGCTGACTTGGACAAATTCTCTTTCTGTTTGTACAGATGGTGCACCTGCACTGCACTTGCACCTACACTGCACTGGAAGATGTGAAGGATTTGTTTCAAGACTAGAACAAGATTTTCCTAGCGTTGGTTCAACACATTGCTTCATTCATCATGAGGCTCTAATTACAAAGACTATTCCAACTGAACTTCAAAATGTTTAGACTCAGTTGTTAGCATGGTGAATTTCATTAAGTCTTGGCCTCTTAAAACAAGAATTCTGAAACAAATGTGCCAGGAAGCAGGATCTCGACATGATACTTGGGTTATCCATACTGAGATCTGATGGTTGTCAAAAGGTAAAGTTGTGAGGAAATTTTATGAGATGAGAGAACAGCTATTAGATATGCTTAGCATCAAAAAGCCAGTCCTCGCTGCTCTGTTAAATGACAAGAAGTGATGTGCAAAGGTACTTGAGTGATATTTGTCGCTATTTTAATTGCCTAAATGTGAGTATGAAAAGAAGAAAATTTACTGACCGTTTTTCAATTCAACGGATTCTTAAAAAACTTGAAATATGGAAATCACTTGTAGAGAAGAAAAATCTTCAGATGTTTCCTTTGACTTTTGATTTGGACTCAGTACTCCAGCCCAAGTATTAACGTTTTTTTTCCAATATAAAATTCAAATTAGTTTTCATCTATCTTGACAATCTAGTCATATATTCTAAAACTTACGAAGAGCACTTGCAATATCTACACAAAGTTCTTACTCCCTTGTGACAAGCATCCCTTAGAGTCAATCTTGATAAGGTTCCTTTTGCCGTAAGAGAGATCAGTTTTCTAGGACACCTTGTATCTTCCTGTGACATGAAAATTGACCCTCAGTACACCAAGGCCATTAGGAATTTTCTTAAACCCAACAATGCAAAGGCCAAATCAAGGTTGATTTGTGTGGTTAAATTTGGTTCTTTGCTAAATTTATTCCTGATTTTGCTGAACACGCTGTACCTCTTAACCTGCATTTTTAACGTAAGGGACCAAAATTCTCTTGGTATGAGAAACAAGAGAAATCTTTCAGACACTTGCATGAAGCTATTACCTAGCCCTCATTTCTCAGAAAGACAGTATCTAAAAGAGAAAAGCATCTTCTACTTACAAATCAGAATGTCTCAAAGTTGTGTTTGAAGTAGAAAAGTTTTGTCAATATCTCTAACATTGTGAATTCCAATTGGAGACAGATAATCAATCCCTTTTATAATTTTTAGCCTATCCATGTCAGGCAAATTAAGCTAATGGATGACAGGATGACATCCCTTAAATTTCAAGTGTTTCACAAAGAGAGTAGCCAACATGTTTTTAAACATCGTACCCAAATCCTTACCCCGCTTGTTTAAATTAGAGGAACCTCATTAAGAAACCTCATCACCTTTAAACAATCTTTCTGCCAGTCTCTTAACCAAATTTTCTCTAGCATTCAATGACATTATCACTCATCAATCTCAAAGCAAAAAAAAATCTGAGAGTTTTTGCCTCAATGAGTCCTATGTTTGAAGAACTGCTTGGAAATACTTTTATCTTTCACAGGCTATTGTAGATCTAGTGATCTTTTACCATCATGATCCTCCTGTAAGCAGTCATCTTGACATGCTCAAAACAAAAATTAAAATATGAAAGAGTTTCTTCCAACCCTCACTTAATAAGGATGACATTTGTAAAGTTTGTGGTTGTTCTACAAGGAGAAAATTCATATCAATTTCATGGGCATACACCCTAGAACTAAAAAGGAGAACACCTGTGATTCTGGTCACTGTGGGCCAGTTTTCCATGTTTACTTGGCTCTGTCCTATCAGAGGCCACTACTGTCAATACCATCAAGGCCTTAAGCCAGAATATTTTTCAAAACTTTAGTTTCCCAGAATCTCTCACAATGCAACATATTTTGTATCTTACATGTTCTGCAACTTCTGCTTCTCACGTGGAACTAAACATGTCACCCTGTCCCCCTATCACACCCAACTTTTAAATATGGATCATCTAAATGGGAATCTGAAATTCGCCTTCATTGCCAACCATTCTAACAATCAAACTTCTTGGGAGATTCCCTTTGATGGCTATAGTTGCCCTTTAACTTCATTCAATACAAGGCTCTTAAAACCTTTTAAAATTCTCTTCATCTTTCTTAAGGATACCCCACTCAGCCTATCTTGAAACATAAACAACCTCATACCATGAAATAAAAGTAACCCCTTCTGACATTTGGCGTCAAGCCAAACACAATATCCTCAGATACCATAATAGGTCACAACCCATTTACAATACATCTTATAAGCCTTTAAAATTGGTGACCTTGTGTGGTACAAGACCCATAATCTAAGTTCTGCAGTGAATAAGAGGATAGTCAAACTCATACCCAGGTGTTCTAGTCCTTTCAACATCATGAATTTCTTAACTCTTGTGACTGTAGCACTATCCTCTTTCAAGTCCTCTGATTTTGTAAAAAAGTCACATGTGGAAGCAATTCAAACCTTAAATCTTCCACAAAATCCTGCTTTTTCTGTGTCTAACAACCAACGCTAATTTCCAGAAAATCCTTCGATTTTCTACCCAACTTAACATTCCTCTTCTTTTTCTTGACTTGTGTAGTTTTCTTGGTATAAACCAAGTTTTATATATCATTTCTGTGATACTTGCACTTGTACTACAATACAAGTCAACCGAATGTGACTTAGGGACCTAATATAGACTTTGCCAACTCTATGATGAACTTAACTTTCCTACCCTGCCTTGACTAATTTAGCATTGGATACCTCTTAACCTTTGTCATAACCTAGATACCTCTTCATCTTTGTTAAGACCTATATACTCCTTGTCATACCTTGCAATCCTGCATTGGTGATGTCTCTTTCTCTTGATGAATCATTCTTTTGTATTCAATTCCAAGTGTCTGTGTCATCTTTCTCTTGTCCCCTGTGGATCTTGCATCTCATACTAAGAAAAATCAGAAGTTTTTCTAGACATATTTACTACCTTTGATCACTTCGCCTCAAGAAGAGACATGTCAGTGTTATCTTCAATCATTTTACTAAATAAACTAAATGTGAAACCGCAAAGTGGAAGAAAAAGTGTCATCAACTACTTGACTCCAAAAACCAACAATCATTGCTTCCAGCAAATTGCATCAACTGAAACTGAGAGATAACTGTGTAAATCGTCTTTGATTGGATAGGCTGGCCCTATAACTGATCAAGCAAATCATCACATTGTTAAGAATTTAAAAAACAATGGAAGTGATTCCATTCAGGAACAAACTATAAACATTTTTTAGATTAAATAAAAATAGATTTCAGGGGAATGGTCGGGTGTTCCGAAAAGTATCTGTTGACCAAAATAATAAACTAATTTAAAATAGTTTTGGAACTTTTTCAGTACATCAAAAATACAACTTTTTGAAATAAAAAACTAGATAAATTAGAAATCATGTTAACTTTGGAAAAAGCAGATATTCTGATCCTTATAGGGGATGGTTTAATAGACTCTAAATTAAATACACTGTGCCTTCATGGGTACACACTGTGTTCAAGCTTCTCAAGAAACCATTAAATAGGTGATAGCAATTTTCTCAAATAAAATAAATTTTAAAGTGCACAAAATTTAACACAGAAAAAGTAATTGAACTATCTATCATCCAATATCTTGAATTATAATAATTGGTATCTACAGATCAACTACAATAAACAATTTTAATGATTTAATTCCAGGGCTCATCAATGTATTGGATAAAGTCCGTACTAAGAATAAGTTTATCATCTTACTAGGTGATTTTAATATTTACTCGAAGGTCTTCTCTTTGAAAGTACAAAAAATTTTAAAAAAACACTTTTAAAGTTTAACCTAAGACTAATAGTCACAGAGTATACTAAGTCATTAGAGATTCACAGACAACAATAGATAACATTTATATTGCTCTCAATCCTCAGTTTTATAATATTAAAGTAATAAAAACAACTTTTTCTAATCAGAAAACATTTATGTTAATGGCAATAAAACAAAAGTTAACCCAACAATAACAATATATGTTAAACAAGTAAAATTAAGTAATATATTAGAATTAAAACAACGATTTAAAACAGAAAACCGGAAAGATGTGTATTTTCCTTCTTCAGCTCAAGAAAAGTAGTATAGTCCATCTTACTATAAAAGTATAATAATTCTTAGCAATATTTGACCATTGGTGCAAAGCCTAAATCTTGGATTACAAAAAGTAGTTTGACTTCCAGTAAAAATCTAAACTTTATAATATTTCTAAAAATAAAAACTCATAAAGTTTTCATAATTTCTATTAAGTATACAGGCAATCATAAAAGAAAATTATAAAAATTCCAAAGTCTTTAGATGTCAAGAGACGTATCAAACATTCTGCTAATTTTGGAATGGTAGTATGGGACATGATTGACCCAGAGAGACCACTCAAATAAATTACTAAGCTATAGGATATTGCCTTGAAGTTGAACGCTAATGTCCTGAAATATACACAAAGTGTATAAAATATATTCAATTTTTTTTAGTATGTGAGAAGAGGACCAAATTGAGGTATTGTATTTTTATATCTGACAGTGCTACTTTTCCCATTCAGTCCTCCATGAATTGAACCCAGTTACAGAAAAAGAAATTCAAAAAATAATCAAGAGGTCTCAAAAATAAACCTTCTTCAGGAGATGATGAGATATCTGCACAGCTAGGTAAGCATTGATGTGAAGAAATCCTCAGTCCTTTAACACATGTTATTAATCAGTCACTTTCAGAGGAAACTTCTCCATACCAATTAAAAATTGCAAAAATTAAACCATTTTTCAAAAAAGTTGACCCTGATGATGAATAGAATTATAGGCCAATTTCCATTTTTCCATTTTTTTCAAAATTCGTGAAAAAGTGTTTTTGAGTCAACTCTTACCACTTTAAATAATAATAACATTATCTTGGAGAATCAATAGGCTTTGGGTTTTTGAAGGGTAAGGGCTTTTAAAAATATTGAAAAAATTCTAACAGCTCTTGATAAGAGAGAAAAGTGCATTAACATTTTCATGGACCTAAGCAAAACATTTGATTGTATGGATCATTATTTGATAAGATATGGTATTCATGGAAAAACAATAACATGGATCAAAACATACCTTCTAAATTGAATCCACTATGTAGAACTTAGAGGTACTGAGGGAACAGTGCATAAGTCTGACACACTTATAATTAACTAAGGTGTACCTTAAGGGTTGATTTTAGATCCAGATTTGTTTATTCTATATAATTAATGACAGAGCCCTCATTGTCATTGGACAGAGCCCTCATGTATGTTTGGACAGAGCCCTCAAACCTATTGTTTGGACATAGCCCTCATGTATGCAGACGATACAATTCTCATTCTATCTGGTCACGACTGAAACACTTTAGAAATAAAATCTTCCATTGCTTTTAAATCAAGCTATAGAGTATTTTGACAAACTCATTTTGATGGTAAACATAGGAAAAACTAATTATATCTCATTCTTTGCAAATAACAGAGCAAATTTCAGTGCAATAGATTTCTTTGCAGATAGTTAATTGAAGTTGAAAGTATAAAATTTCTAGGTTTGACAATTAAAATGGAATAACCATGTAAATTCAATCCCAATGGGAGCTAAAAATTAACAGTGTTGACCCAGAATTGTGAGATAAAGTGAGTAGCTATGAATAGTATCTATTATTGCTGGTCATGAAAACTAAAAATAAAAAGACAGAGCTGATAAGATTGTCCTAACCCTACATCACCTTATAAAAATTCATCTAGCAAAGGTAGGTTCACAACAAACCGTTGTGCTAGAGGTTATTATTTGTATTTATTCTTTTATTAAATTACTGTCAAGTTATTCTGTATGATAAATCCTTTTAGTGTTTATTTGTTTTTTGGTACAATTTTTGTAGCTTATTATCTGTTTTCTGCTACAGGTCCTAACTCTCAATGTTGCCGTTCCGCTATGTAGAATGGAGAGTCGTTGTGACAAAAACTTCACCAGAAAACAAACTACTGTAATTTTTCACTTAATACGATCAAAATTGTATTAAATGATTTAATATAATACAAAATATTAAAACATTTTAAAACTATTAGTCCTACTTTTGTAAGTGTTAAGGTCTAAAATTGATATATTTTTTCTACACCCTACATGCAAATAGCTACAAGCAGATATTATATGTCTTGTAGAAACAATGTTTTGTTAAGATAGGCTAAATATATTTAATATAGTTACCTCTGTATTCTTCAATTTGGTGACGATTCATGTCATTATCCTTAGCTGGTATTGTGTCATGCACTGACTTGTTTAATAATGAGATTGATTCCTTTTCACATTTCTCATTCGTAAATTCAGCTTCATATGAATTAGGTTTGCCAATTGGTAAGACAGTTTCATTAGTATTAAAGCAGTTTCGTTGAGAATCGAAACAAGATTCCATCGATGATTGCTGTCTTGAATAGTTCAAACATTGGTTTTGACCTATAAACCTATCAACTTTATTTTTTGCTGGAAATTCTTGAGGTTTTGCTTTGACGTGTGCTTTTGACAATTCTATTGTGCTTGTTAAAATATTAATATAATTTGATTCTGGATTGGTTAAATGGCTATAATCTCTGGTAGTGTGGGAAAATGTATTTATTTTTAAACTTTGTTCCCCGTTTATCATTAAGTTTTCTGACTCTAAAACTACTTCAGTTTCATCATGTTTAATCGGAATGTCAGAATTTAAATCTCCTTTATTCGAATTTAAGTCTGTCTCTAATAATGCTGGCAAATTGATTTCAGATGGACTATTATTGTATTTATTATAATCATTAGTACTCATTGGATTTAGTTTTAATGAAACTGGAGTAAGTGATCGTTCTTTTATTTTATTTTTTAAAAGTAGTTTCAAATTTTCTACAAGGATATCACACTCTTCTCTACTATGATAAAAATTTATTCCATAATCCTCTTTGGTGTTACTCATATTTAATTTTGATTTATTTTTTGTTTTATAATCTCTGAAACTATCATTTTTTTTCATTTTTGTAATTGTTTTACTACATCCCTTTTTTAATAATTTCTTTTCCTTTAATTTTTTTCTGAATAAAGGTAAAGTTTTCTTAATAGGCAACACATGAGATCGTCGATATGAAATCATAACAATACTTTTTTTTTTTACTGGTACATTTTGATTAGCCTCAAGACTTTGTGCCATGCTTAAACTTTTTGCACTCATGACTTCATCATCAATTTTTTTTGTTGTACATTCCAAACACTGAATTTGTTGTTCCATTGATTTAATTTTAGAAATCAATTGAGGGATTACTAATTGTTCTTCAGCACTAGTTTTTATTTCAGAAGAAGGTTGTTGTTTACTTTTTTTAGCAAAATCTTCAATATGCCTAATTGATTTACTTTTACTTGTTTTTAAAGGATTTAAATATATTCGACGTCTGTTAATTTGTTTGTTGTGTTTAATTAAATTAGGAAAAATATTTCCTGTTGGTACTCCTTGTAAAATTACTTTTTTATGCTTCATACCCTTTACATTATATAAATGAAGAACATTATCCCTAAATTTTAATTGCATTGGAGGGCACCCTTCAGATTTTAGGGTTTTTAATTTATAGACTGAATGAGAACCCTTACTAGCTTCTTTTTGCCAATTAGGCATAAGTGTTCTCTTATTAGACAAATTATTTGCAAAAGTGCTGTTTGAAATTAAATTTTTAACATAAATATTTGTACCTGATTTGCTACTTTCATTGGCAAATTCTGTATGTAACATTTTCTTTTCACTTGATTCTAACAATAATTGTCTCATGTATGATTTTCTTTTTCTTGTTGAAATTGGTTTCTTATCTTCTTCCATAGTTTGTAGGCTTAAATCGACTTTATACGATTGTCCATTTATTTGAGGTTTTAAAAAGTCGGACCATTTATTTTTCCCTGTGATGCAACTCCAAATAGAGGCATTAGGTTCTTGTTTAAATAAACTTATATTTACACTGTGTTCTTTATGTCCCAAAGAATTTTTATACATTGTTACTAATTTTTAATTAACACCCTAAATATAATTGAGTTTACTGCACACTACAACTTCTTTCTACAATAAATTTAGTAATCAACTTGAATAATTTGTCATATACACTACGTAGCTACCATTTTGAATTTCGAGGCAGCTGGTTTATAAATACAGGCCTGCCACAATTAAAAACATTTCCCAATATTGTTCATTTTTTAAATCATGAAAAATATATGACATCTAGGTTAATATTTACCATGATAATGATATTTTTTATTAGCAATAAATATAAATAAAATTGTCAAAATTATTATATTCATTTGTGGAGATTAGAATTTTTTGTTTACTAAACGAAGTACAATGCACAGTTGAGATTACGATCCAGATTTAGATAAGGGCTTTTATAATGCAACATCAATAACTAATTACCGGTACTTTATGAAGTTTCGACATTTGCAATTTTACAAAATGGTAATTTATTACAAAATTGAGAATTACATTTTGGTAATTGATAACATTGTATATAAACAAAGAAAAAGAAAATTACAAAGACCAAAGAGGGAAAGAGAAGACTTGAGGAAAATAAAATTGTGATTTCTGACTATACGTTTGCACATCTACTCCTTTCCGTTTATGCTCTTCGTTTATGAAGTGTCCTTGTAGTAATCGTATGTTATCAATGTACATTGTACAGTATATTCTGTGGTTTATTACAAGTCGTGTGTCACTGTGTCGTGTGGTGAGTGTTTAGTAGTGTTACTTTCAGAGTTGTTATGTCTTATGAGTTATTTGCTACGTAGTTTTTAGGAAAAATTAAAGCAAATTTTTGTGTGTTGGTTGCTGTCTCAAACGAAACATGACGTAAGATTACTAATTAAAACACTATAGTATATATTACTAAATTAAAAGTTCCAGATTTGTCATTGTGTTGTAAAGTACTTTCTGCTTTTAATACGCTTATTCCGTTCCTAACCTCTAACATTTCTTGGCACACAATTTGATACAATTTATCAAGGTAGGCAAATTGAAGAAATTTCGATGCTGTATCGCCTTACATTAGTAAATGCATTAAGTTCTTTTTTAATATAAGCCTAGTGGTGTAGTTTTGGTTAATTTAGCTTGTTGTAGCCTAATCTACAATGAATTAGGATGTTAGCAATTAAGCTTATTTACTTTACCGAGATCGTATAGGTATATTTAAGAACCAAAAATTTGTTGTGAATCTATCTTTTACCTTTTGATTATTATGAGATACAAGTTAGAGTGGAAATAAATTTCAAAAATGTAACTATAAATTTTGAGGTAATTGTTTACTGTGACTGCAACTGATCTTTTTGCTGATTTAAAAAAAATCATGTTCTACATACCTTATTTATTAATATAAAATAAGTTTTCAACATAGGGCTAACTTTTTCACTGAAAAATCACGTTTTCAAAAGTACATAATTCAATGCATTTATGATCACCGAAGTTAAGCAAATTGAGCGTGAGTAGTACTTGGATGGGTGACCTCTTGGGAACACACACACAATTTTTTTTCTTCTTTGTCAAATTTATGTGTAGTTCAGGTAATGTGGCTATATATATATTTATATAATTAAAGGTAAATGTCCAGTTGACACTGTGTTGCGATTTAATATAGAAATATGGAATCATGTTTTACATACCTATTATTAAACAATTGAATCATACTTAAGCTGGGAAGACCCTTTTCCAGTATAAAAATCCATTATTTCTGCGCAGTATTGCTCATAGCATAAACCATACGCATAGGTTGAGCTGGATTTAGTACTTTTATATTTCTTATTTTCTACTAAAAACTAATCTATCTTAGTATTTCAAAAGTGTCTTTTGACATCAAATATGATCTAATTCTTTTAAATTAAGGTAAGTAGTAAATGATTTCATGATTTTTCGCCACTAAATTCCATAAATACA